>JABCMJ010047078.1:0-14062 GCA_014822125.1 Arbutus unedo | reverse complement strand
CTCTTGTTTTTTAAAGATATAGTTGTTTGAGGTTTGACAGACCCTAGTTCATGAGGGATTTGGTGGATGGCGATTCTTTGATATGGTAACGAGTGTTGAGTATAACCGGCACCTTTTAGTCTAGTTTAGAAGCAATTAAAAGGCAATAAAATCAATCTTTAGCGAACCTTACAAGGATGGTGAGGGATGGACTTAGTTGTGGTCGTAACACAAGATCCATTAGATTGGAACAACGAGAACAAGTGGAATTTCCCCGGTTAAAGAACTGATACTCGAGTTCAAAATTTGAGGCTTGATCAATACATCAAGCTCTTAGGGGATTACAGTACCATTGAAGTTACTGTCAAAAAGGTCAAGTTTCTTGAAGGAAAGCAAGATTACCCGTGGTCGGAAATATGCTTCCCTTTGAGATCTAAGATAGTGACTTTTTGGTGGTTTTTGGCACACATAACTCCAGTCCAGCAGCAGAAATGTATTGAAGCATTCCGCGAGATTAAGATTTGCTAAAGATCTTTTGTTATTTGGGACTTGAAAACGAGCAACGCAAGTTTATCCGTCTCACTACCTAGTACTGCCGCAAAAGCATATCTTAACTGAAGCATTAATGAGAAGAATATGAGTAAACTCGATAGGGGAAGCTCCATTGCTACTACAGAAAAATATTGGCCTTAAAGGTGCCTACGTATGTACTTGTAAGAGACGAACAGAAATCGTGCTAGTAAATAAGCATACTTTTGGTAGTTGTTTTGACTAAAAAATTCACAAGAAGATAATGACTTTGTTGGTTGTATCTGAGGTTTTACCAGGTTGGTTCTTCAAGTCTACTGCTATATGCATGTTTGCTAAAAGACGGTACACGCATCAAATGAAAAAAATACCCGGAGCAACGTATCCAATGGTTCCTTTATTTCCAACCGAGCTGAAATGATACAGAATATCATCTTTGCTGGATCTCAAAAGGATCCTTGGCAAATCAAAATCACTTACATTTTGAGCTGTCAAGTCATCATCAAGAAGCACATTGCTTGGCTTCAAATCGCAATGAACTATTCGGGGCCCTGCACTGATCTATTTGCAATTTGAATCTTTGGAGAAGATCCAAATTTCCCCATATCCCTTGAGTTCCTTGCGCATTCACGCAGTTCTCCAAACTCCCATTTGGCACGAACTGATAAATAAAGGGTTCGAAATCATTTGTGCAAAATAAATGGCAGAGGAATTAGTTAGAACCTTGACAGAGATTTGGTGTTAAATGTTCCTCAAGGCCTGACATTCAGTCATGACGCTTCACTCCAGGCCGGTGAAGGTTAACAACGTTAACCGCAACACTTGTTTCTTTTGGACCAAGAATTCCATTTATAAACAGTGCCAAAACAACTTAAACCAAGAGAACTTAGAGAATTCATTTTATTGCTTGATCCTCCAAAGTCTTTTACCCATCATATTCACAAGGACTATAACATATATCGAAGCAGTTTCATTTGTGAATTAGGTCCTAATAATGCTGTAGGATCACATAGAGGCTGCTAGATGAAACTTCACCTACCAGACAAGTAATATGCCAAAATGAAGGAAGCAATACAACTGATAAACATTTTACAGTTCTTCATTGACTTGTATAAATTTGGAGAAACAATCAAAGGTTGTGCTATGTCCACCCTCCCTCATCTAAAGTACTTCATTACACCTTTACTGCTCTATTATACACACGCGCGCGCGCGCGTAGATTCATAGGGATGATAATTTTGTTCGATCCGATCCATCCGTCCCGTTCTCCGTTCTGTTTGTATTGGACTTTCAGAAATTTTTTCGGAAATAGAGTTAGATTTGGAGGCAAGATTTGAGAGTCCTGGTTAAATTTTTATGTTCCTGGTTTGACACACTAACTTCCTTTGTCTTTATTCCTTCTTGGCAGGGCAGCAAAGCATGGGAGGATGGTATTTGTGAAAAAAAATACCAAAAATTGAATGTTTTACATTAATTTTTTTAGATTATTAATTTATCTTGACATAATTCAACAGCCATTTATCAAAATATTTCAAGCTCACGGTTTATTCCGAAATAATTTTTTAAGTCAACAGTAAATTTTTAGTATTTTTTTAAGAATAAAATTCAAAAAATACAACAGAGAGGGATTTGAATAAACAGTATTAGTATTTTTTTATTCAAAGTTAGGCGCATTAGAATATGTGATAAATGTGAATATGTTTAGATGATTTAAGTGATTTTTTACTTTGTTTTATAAAATCAACAAAAAGAAAAAAGAAAAATAACAACTAATTTTATTCTAAAAATTAGTTATTTTTATTCTAAAAATAACTAATGTGCAAAAATACTAAAATTTTTGTTGATTTATATTCTGTTATTATTTTTGTTGTTGTTAATTTATAAAATAAAGTTAAAAATCTCTGAAATTATCTAAACATATTCACATTGATCACATATCCTAATCCGCCCAACTTTGGATTAAAAAATGACCGATAGCGCTCATTTGAACTCTTTTTTGTCGTGCTTTCCGAATTTTATTCTCAAGAACTACAAAAAATTTATCTTTGACTTAAAAAAATATTTTGGGATTAACCGTAAAGTCGAAATATTTTGATAAAGAATTATTGAATTCTAGTAAGTTATTTGTTGATTTATATTTAGTTGTTATTTTTCTTTTCTTGTTTGTTTGATTTATAAAATAAAGTCAAAAATCTCTTAAATCATCTAAACATAGTCACATTTATTACATATTTTATTCTCAAAAAAATACTAAAAATTTACCATTAACTTAAAAAATTATTTCAAAATAAATCACAAGCTCAAAATATTTTAATAAAGAAATTTTGAATTATATTGAGATAAATTAATAATCTAAAAAAATTGACACAAAACATTCAATTTTTAGTATTTTTTTACAAAACTTTTATTTTGGTATATTTTATGAAAGATATCAAAATAATAAAATACTACAGACAAAAATATTTGTTAATAGAAAAATAAAATATTTTTTGAATATTTATTTGTTAATATAAAAATTTATGTATAAAATATTCTTCCTTGAGAGAGAGAAGTGGGGGTGGGGGAAATTTTCAAAGGTAAAATGAGACGGGCTCACCTTGCCACCTAATTAGCAGGTGGTTAGGTACGGATTTCCTTACAAATAGCATTTTTGAAAAGGGCCACATACGATTTTTGCCACATAAATGAATCAAAGAATACTCTAAACGGAGAATTAGGAGTGTAACAGACTCATTCCGATTATGCCGCTTCAGATCCCTGCTCACACACAGATCCAATCACTCATGGTTCTATACTGTATATATATATATTGTCATCGTCAAAGCCAGCACAAATCATCCTCTCTCTCTCTCTCTCTCTCTCTTTCACGTTCTCGTGCCTCCATCACTGAACCTGCAGAGCTTTGAGTGATGGGAGCAGCAACGGAATGGTCTACCAGGATCGTCGCCCACAACTTCAATGGCAAAACTTTTGCTTGGCCAAGGGATCCTCTCAAGAAATTCGAGATCAATTTCTTTCGATCCTCGAGTATTGGGGTTAGGTTCTCTCTCTCTCATCCTATCTCGTTCCCCCACATGACAGTCCAATGCGTTGCTTCCTCACAAACAGAGGTATTTTTACATGGGTTCCTTTCTCCGTTGCGTGAAGATTACTCGTAATCATCAAAAGGGTATCGATTAATCTCGTTTTAAATCACAGGTTCCCATGGGCTTCGACACTGCTTATGCTTCTGGGATCGAAACCATACGTAAACCTTCTCGCTTTCTTCTTACTGTGTTTTTCTTGGGGACCCAAAATTTATTGAAAAAATCAACCCAAAAATACTGATCATTTCAAGAAGCTATTTTGCCCATCACTTCTAATTCTGAACATATTGTTTGGTGAGCATTTCCAGAGCCATCAAAGACTGTTCATGTGAAGTTCCAGTTGCAGCAGGAGTGTATGTTTGGTGAGCATTTCCTTCTAGTGGGAGATGATCATATTCTAGGTTCCTGGAATCCCTCAAATGCTGTTCCACTAAACTGGTCAGATGGGCACTTGTGGACTGTCGAGCTGGTGAGAAAAAAATAACTCTTCTGAAACAAAGTATACATCTTTCCAATTGTATCAAATGATTTCCGATCAATATTTTTCCTGAATTATGAGTAGGATATACCAGTGGAGAGGTCAATCCAATTCAAGTATTTGCTCAGACGAGGCACCGGAGAAATTTTGTGGCAACCTGGGCCAGACCGAATTTTTCGCGCTTGGGAAACAAACAGTACCATTATCATTACAGAAGATTGGGCAAGTTCTGAAGTTCAGAAGATGACCGAAGAGGAGGAGGAAATAACCGATGCAACCCAGAAACTGATTCATAATATCAGAACTGAATATGATGAGAATATGATCTCAGCTGATACAATTGCTTATCCAGAAGATAAACTAACAGTTAATAGAAATGAAGTTATTGCCACGGAGAGTGAAACTCATCGCGGAAAGGAGAAGTCTGCAAATGCGAAGAAGGACATCGGTAGAGACAAATGGAAGGGGAAGATGAGTGAGAAGAAATCAGCTGGGGTGGAACCAGAGGAGCCACTCATCCCCTACGAAGGAGGTCCTGTTTTGGTACCTGGCTCGGATCCACTGCCAGTTGTTTCAGCTAATAATGCACCTTGCAATGAAAGTTGAATGTCCATTGGTGCTGATGCTGTTATGGGCCAGGACATGCCTGAAATGCCATCTTGATGAAGCTGAGCTCTCTTTTTTGCAAAGTTCTATAAGCAGAACGCTATAGAATCAGTAGGAAATTTTTTCAAAAATTTTTGTAAGTAGGAAGTATTGTGTGGTCGCGTTGTTCTAAAAGATTATATGAGTACCGCAAACAAGTGCTGATGCAGATGAAATCAATCTTTATTTCTTCTTTAACGGTTGTTGCATGGTAGTTCAACCCAACTTGAAAGCAGTTCTAATGGTCAAACGTACTGTGGAAGGTGAGATTGTGCATAAAAGATTAATCGAGACGCGCTTAAATTGATTCGTATATTATAAAAAAAAACTTAATGGGTAGGGTGCTGGTGAGATGAATTCCCTCCTTATTTGTTGTTCTGGTAGCTTGACTTTAGTCTCTTCTTGTATAGAAACAAAATTAAAAGACATAAAAATAAAGTCCAAAGTTTAACAGATAAAAGACTGGAGTTAGATGTGGCTTATTTTTGGAACACCCCAACAACTATGATTGTGTATCACTTTATCCCCCATGTTCATCGCTTTAACCTCCTCAACTATTGAAATTCGTGACTTAGGTGACTCCGGTAATGGAAATAAGGAGAAGACTATAGTACACGTGAGTGAAAAAGGAAGAAAGAGGTTGGAGGGAAAGAAAAGACAAGCATTATTTATATGCTTGGAAACAATTTCTTGAAAAAACGAGAACAATACAGAGATTAAATAGAATTATTAGGCTATTTGTTATTATTATTGTTTTTTCGAATTTTTTTGGTTATAATGGTACATTTGTTTTTCAGAGTATTATGAGTTAATCCCATAAATATTATGCCTTATACCAAAAAATTATATATGTTATAAATACTTGAATACGGTGTTATCATGTGACAAATAGAAGGGTTGAAAGTGATACAATAACATAATTAATGGGGTTAAAGTGATACGTGTTGAACTCGAGGGGAGAGTGTTTCAAAAGTTAAGCCTTAACATATTGAATAGAGCGGTCAGCTGCATTAATCACCTCCGTTGACCAAATTCGTTTTCTTTAGAACGAGAAAACGGAAATCAGATGAAAAGAAAAAGGAGAACAAAATCTACTCTGAAGTAGTATAATTGGGAAGAAAATTAGTATGCAATTTTCCGTGCGGGACGGAGAATGCCGAATCTTTTTTCCTTCTCCTTCACCTGGTTTCCCCCTTGAGACACATCACATGGCGTTTGGCCTGCTGGTTTCGCCGAGCCCATAGATAAGGCCAATGATCGCCCAGCGCCATTTTTTCCCCAAACTTTCTCTAACATCGGAGACAGAAAGCTTCATTGCGTGGGACCCCATTTCGGTGGACGATAAAGGCAAGCAGCGGAGTATACAGTGATCCTTTTTTTTCTTTCAAATCTTTAGGTACCCACATTGGCCCTTTCTCTATCTACCTTTCCACATCTCCGTTACTTTTCATTAACTTGTATTTTTTCTGTTTGTTTTTAATGGGTTAAAGAAAATGAGAATATGCTACGAATAGTTTTACCCTCTCACTTTTCTCTCAACCCAACGACCCTTTTGGATCTTTCAAAGATTTCCAAAGCTTCAGATAAGCTCCTAACTGTTTAATCTTCAAGGAGTCTTGGACAAATCGAGAGTAGGTAGCAAGATCTGGTTAACTGTTTTGTGCTTTGTTATGCTTTTTATCTTTAGTTGTCTTCGGGTTAATTTATTTACTGTTGTGTGTCTTCATTCGAATATGTATCTTCAACCTGATCTAATGCAAATTTAACAGAATTCTGGGATTTATGTGTCCATGAATTGCTAGAAGAAATTCTCGAACAAATCATGGATGCAGTTACTATAGCTACATTCTCATCAATTAAAACTGTCACTTGCTGATTATGGTGCAGGATTTTTTTTCAGTATTGTTCGAGTGTAATCAGTAACATTTGTCCATAATTTCTGTGTTTTCCCTGTTTGTGCTGTTGATAGATCATCTTAGCCTACATTTTTTTACCTCCTCATTCAGCAGGGATGTTGTTCATTGGGAAACTTGATGGATTTGTTGTCCTGACATCCCATGTAATGAGATAGTTCTGTTTTGTTTGTTTTCTCTGATTTTGAGGCCTGAATCCGACCCTTATACAATAGTTGTCACAGGGAAATCATATCTCAATTAGATGTTCTTATTTTTAAAATTGATGAGAAAAAAGTGAATGTTTGCAAGCCATACACTAGTTTGTGAGTATGAGTTTTAGAGCGAAGGTGATGTCAAATTGGCATGAAAAAAATAGTAGGAGCTATATGGAATCATACAGAAATACCTTACAGATTCTCATTTGTCTGATATTTTATTTCCTCTACTTGTTTATGTATTTTAATAATTCCACTTAAGATGGGGAGACATCGGTTCTTTCAAGTTGTTTTACCCCTGATGTGTGCTGGTTGTCATCTTACAGACATATAGCATCTGTAAACGAATATGATACCTGAAACCACTACATTATGCGTCAAAAATAAATGTTCATGGGCTTACTGCAGAGTATACAACAAGATCTGGAGACTGGAAGCATGTTTCTCGAAGAATTAGATAGATAGCTGAAGATGGCTTATTTTGGCAAATCTATAGACCCAGCATTACAGGGTGCAGGAGCAAAGGCGTATCCATATTATGTTTTTTGGGTTAACTATGCATTTTTCTAAATTTAACTAAACTGTAACTGCTTGTGCATTTTAATCAACAGTGGTTTAGACGCCCTTGAGGAATTCAGAATAGGAGTAAACTTAATCAGAGTGCTTACTTGTCAGTTAAGGTGTTCAAAGACACTAGTTGTTGAGCACGCTGTTCTGCAACGGACTCTTTCATGCAAAGAAATTACCCGTGTCAAAGCATCTTGTGTTGGTGGAAGTAAATTTACAACCTAGATAGACTTGCAGTTTGCTCGAAAACAATATTCAAAACATTTTAACAAGGTAACTAGTCAATAAGGTAATCGACCATGATTTAGGTCCAGATTCTATGCTGCATTTACTATGTGCTCATAGTTCTGATCATGTTTATGCATTCACTAGGTGGTCACTGTTGTAATCATGTTTGTCCATCTCTACATGGTTAAGTTTGTTTCCTTTGTCCTTAACTGCTCTTCAGTGGTTTAGAAATCTGGTGCATAGAGAATCTCCAGTTGGTTCCTGTCCCAAAGTCTTCATATGGGAGGTTCTTTTCCGGAAGTGCATATATCATTTTGAATGTAAGTCCCTTGCAGGTTATCGCTACTATTTTTTGTTTTGGTACAAATTATGAACAAATTCAGAAAACAATTACAGTTTATCTGGTTTGTATCGTGTTGGTTGTAGCCTTGTAATATGAGCTGTGTAAAACATCTATATTGCCGCTTTTGTGGCAACAAACTTGACCTTATTTCCTTGCGCTTTTTCTTGAGGCAGACGGTTTTGCTCAAAAGTGGCTGTCCAGAACATGATATCCATTATTGGCTCGGAAAGGATGCCAAAGAGGTTTTCTCGTTCTCTTCTGATTATATCTTTCTGCTAAAACAGCATTATATCTTTCTGCTAAAACAGCATTATATTTGTAACGAAACCTGCAGAGTTCAATATGATAAATGAACACACACAAGGGAATTCATAGGACCCACTAATTAATTGGTCTAGGACTATGAAGAGTCCCTTGATAAATGTGGGTCGATAATTTTGTCATTTGATCCATCAACTTTATCTTTTATTTAGTTTTGTTTGTTGAGAAGATACGCAGAAATGCCACTGAATTTCAGCTAAAAAGACATGTTGTTTGATAATTTACTTCATGGTTCAGTGTTTTGATTTTTATTTTGGAATTTGCAGGTCGACTCAGCCCTTGTGTCAGACAAAGCACTTGAATTGGATGAAGCCCTGGGGTCCCATACTGTGCAATATAGAGAAGTTCAAGGTCAAGAGACGGAAAAATTCTTGTCATACTTCAAACCCTGCATTATCCCAATTGAAGGAGTCTTTTCTTTGGGGCCGGGGCATGTGAATACTGAGACATACCAAGTCACCCTGTTAACATGCAAGGGAGATCGTGCTGTTCATGTTAAAGAGGTAAAATTCTAGGAGTTGTGGTTGAAGTCTACGTTCTTACTTTAGTCCTAGTGAGTCAACTTTTTGTAGATTATTTTGTGTATGCTGCTAAGTTGTTTGTTCCCTGTATAAACAGCAGGCAAAACCAAATCCTCCGCCTCCAACTTAGTTTACCAAACTGTTCTGTTTTGCTTCTGTTTTCATATTGAACACGTGTAAAGTATTCTGTCTTACATGGGTGCTCAATATGACCTATGTTGTGTGTTTTGTGACCAGGTGCCTTTTACAAGAACATCATTGAACCACAATGATGTGTTCATACTTGATACTGCATCAAAAATATTCCTTTTCAGTGGGTGCAATTCCAGCATACAAGAGCGAGCTAAGGCTTTGGAAGTTGTTGAGTATATCAAAGAAAATAAGCATGAGGGGAAATGTGAGGTTGCAGCTATAGGTTGGAATTTGATTTATTCTACTTCAAAGTTGAGTTTGGAACCTGTAGAAAGAAAAGGAAAGCAGGGGAAGATAATTATTTTCCCCCTTCCCTCTGTTTGGAACCTAAAGAAGTCGGAAACAAAGAAACAACATCCTATGTTCAAGACTTATTGAATTTTATCTCTGATTTCTGTCTTTATATTTTTCTCTTGTCTTCTCTTTCTTTTCACGACGTCCAAGCACAGCATTAGTTCTCGGTGCCGCCCTTTCAGTGTGAGGTTTGGTATTGGATGTTTAACTGCTTTATTGCTGCAGATGGTGGAAAGTTTGTTGGTGATCCTGATGTTGGGGAATTTTGGAGCTTGTTCGGTGGTTATGCTCCCATTCCCCGCGACTCAGCCTCTGCTGTTCCAGATCAACCTGATATATCTACCGTAAAGCTGTTCTGGTCAGTTTTTCCAGAGTTTTAGAGACATTTCAACCTTCTCCTTTCTTGATTATTGTCAAGTCCGGGATTTGGTATGTTCATTTTCAACGACTACACGAATGGAGTCAATTCATCCACCAAACAAAAAAGTCCTAAGAGTTAGTAAATGTCTTATACTGCTCATTGCCATTTTGCTAAATGTTGCGCATCATAAAACTGTAAACTTTTTCTACGTAGCTCGAATGTGCATAGAGTATGGGAATGCTGTTTAGACTGTTTGAGTAATCTGAGACATCCTTGACTCAAAGCAAAAATGATCGTCCCAGATTCCGAGCAGTCCAAGCTGCATGCGTGTCGTTTAGTTCCACCCCTCCCTTTTCCCTTTTCATTAACAGAGTGTGCCTTCCTCTATAGGATTGCTTTAAAGTTCTCTGATTGACAGGATAACTACTCAGGCAAAGCTATGTCAAAGTGAAACTGGCTATTTGAATAAAGAAATGCTTAACTCAACCAAGTGCTATATGTTGGATTGCGATACTGATCTTTTTGTTTGGATGGGAAGAAGTACCACGATCACAGAACGAAAGACTGCAATCTCAGCTGTGGAAGTAAGAAGTTCTGTCTCCTCTCATCTTTCCCTCAATCGCTCACGCAAGTGGATTTTCACTGCACAAGTCCAACCTACAGTCCTACTGTGTTTTTTATGTCTTTATTTGTGCTTTGTCTGCAATGCGGTGCATTTATTTTCCCTTGCTAGTACAAAAGAAATTCAGTTTCCATCGGTCGTTTTATAGTAGGAAGTTCAGCTAGGAGATAAATAGAAGTTAATTCGGAGTATATTGATGGTGAAAATTGTGTGAAGTCTGAATGTTGAGGGGATGTGTAACTTGAAATTGATAGCAAATAGTACAAGATCAGAAACTATAATTGGAAAAGAAAAAGTATCCAAATAACAGAAGTGTTGAGGTGAGCACTAATCAACTTTCCAGTTCGCTAAGTTATATACATTTGTTCTCTCATTTTTGTAGCATGCTTATATTTTTCAAGTGGATATTTTTTGCAGTTTTCCTAGACCATACATGTTTGTGTGCAACTTATGCATGAGCAGAATAATAAAAATAGAATTGCAATATATTGAAAGGAGATAATCTTTGGAAAGGTGTTTTTTTGGTTACTGTGAATGCAACAGTTTGTGCTTGCCCTAATGTGCTTTTGAGGGCTGTGTTTCCTTCCTTTTACTGGTTTCCACAGGATTTTGTCAGATCTCAAGGAAGATCTGTTGGTACCCATATAACTTTCTTAACAGAAGGATCAGAGACTGCCTTTTTTAGGTCGTATTTTGATACATGGCCTCAAAAAGTTGAACAAAAGCTGTATGAAGAGGGTCGAGAGAAAGTAGCAGGTTTGTTCCTCATCCCACAAAAAACTTATTACAAAGTACTCAAAAATATCACTGCAGTGTTTTTATGTGGTAGTAATTGTGGTTTTTGCTTTTTTACTTTCCTTTCTATAATCAGCAATATTTAAGCAAAGTGGTTATGATGTCAAAGAGCTACCTGAAGAAGACTGTCAGCCATGTATTGATTCCAATGGCACACTAAAGGTGAGTTCTTGAAAAAATTCCAGTGTCTTGATATGATCACTTTAGGTTATGTCAACCAACATTGTCTTGATATTTTCTACTGCTTAACACCTTAGGTTTGGCGGGTAGATGGTGAAGAAGTATCCCTTATTCCTGTTGCAGAGCACACGCAGTTTTACAGTGGGGACTGCTACATTTTGCAGTATACATATGCTGGCCATGAGAAGGAGGAGAATCTATTCTATGCGTGGCTTGGTTGCAAGAGTGCAATGGTTAGTGTGGTGCTAAAAGGATATCCGATCCTCTTTTATCTCGAAATACTTCATGACAACACTCCCTTACCAGAACGATCTCCGTCCCTGGTAAAACTGGCTATGAGAAAGTGAAGGCAAGAGTAACGGATTGGGAAAAATAACTTCCATCATGTATAATTTGGCAGTATGTCCATTGCAACTGGCTTTAAGCTAAACAGATGAACAAATTTTTTTTTGGTTCGAGAACTTTTTTATATCTTCATTTTTTTTACTTCTGATAGCTTATAGAGTGAATTGTAATACCTTGTTGAGGAAGTAGTATACTTGGATCCGTCTATGCTCTACATTAATGCCCTATATTGTGTAGCTGCAGTATTAGTTAAAGTGAAGTAGTCTTTACTGATCTTTTAGCTCATGAACTTTTCTTTTTTGATTCGTTATCGCTATGGGTTACCATTGCAGGAAGACAAGGCTGATGCTACCTCCCATATGGACGCTATTGTCCGTTCAACCAAGGGAAATCCCGTTTTGGTTAGTTATGCATTGTCATTAGCCAACTTTTGTGATATTTGTATTAGAACTTTGTTTTGACTGACACTGAGGTGAATCATGCTGATGCCATGGGCTTTCCTTCTTAAAATATGCTACTTTACGCTAGGTCATAGTCAGCAGTACTGTTTTCCTTACTCTTAAAGTTAATTGCTTCTTGAAATACATTGGATTTGTCATAAGATTGTAATTTACATCCAAAGATAAATTAGGCCTCCTTTTGTTGAACCTCTTGTATGTTGGTTGATCGGTTTTGATCCTTTTCTTTACACTTCAACAAGAAATGAGTAAAACTGAAGCAACAATTATTGAGCCTCGACTTGTGTTACGCGCATACTCAGAATTAAACTTATGTGATTTGATCCCAGGCTCAAATTGTCGAGGGAAGGGAACCAGAGCAGTTTTTCTCTATCTCACAGAAATTGGTTATTTTTAAGGTGAACACCTCACTAGCTTGTTTCTCTTCGACTTCAACTTAACTACTATATATTCAACAAATCTACTGCTAAGGATTGGCAATGTTTCTGATTGTTTTGTGGTTGCTACTTCATTTAGGGAGGTATGAGCATACGGTATAAGAGATCTACATCAGAAAAAGGTATTGCTGATGAAACTTTTGATGGTACAAAAATGGCTCTTTTTCGTGTTCAAGGAAAGAGTTCAAACAACATGCAAGCCATTCAAGTTGATCAGGTTATTTGTAGTGTTGAGTGTTGAGCCTTGTGAATTATCGTTATCTTTTATATTTCCTATGTTGGACTTATCCAAGCTGGTAATGAATTCCTCATGTCCTTGTGTACTGTGACTGTTTAAACCAATAAATACAAGTATTCAGCAGTGTCTCCAATATCTAAAATATCTGGCATTCCTGTAATTTGTTTAACAATAGAGTTAAATTTTGAAGGTATTCTCTTGCTACCATAATGAAGTTGTGTGTTAGATGCCGTATGTTCTATAAAAAGCAGCATTGGATCACCTATTCATTAAACGAGCTGCCTATTTTTTGAAATTAAACATTACATTAAGTAGATATAGTATTGTCATCACAATTAGCTGGTAGACATTATTGGAATCTCTTCTTGACTTTCTTCTCCTTTCAAAAGAAAAGGCTCTACTTCCTGATCATATGTACGTGTTTATCCCTTACCATGCCTAGGTGGTTGCTTTGATTTTCATGTCGAAGGATCCTTAAAACTCCTTTGAAGCCATGTTCTTGATTTTGTCTAGACAAGCGTCTTTTAAGTATAAATGAACATCAAAGCAATCAAGTTCACTTGCATAGGTTAATGATCAGCTCTCATAAAAATGTGCAATCTTGTAATTCATCTTTCACTTCAGTAGGGAAAAATTGGCTCTAAAATTTTGGTATTCATTGCTAATGTTATTGCAGGTTTCAAGTTCTCTTAATTCATCCTATTGCTACATCTTGAAGACTCAGACATCTATCTTCACTTGGGTTGGAAATCTCTCCTCAGCTAGAGATCAAGATCTCATGGACAGAATGCTGGATCTGATAAATGTGCATATCTCCCTTTTCTTATAGCCCTTTCAAATTCATTGCTCTTTACTTTTTCCTGCTTTTGATCGTGCACTGTTATTCGCCATTCCATCGGCAGCCAACTTGGCAACCTATACTAGTGAGGGAAGGAAGTGAACCTGATCTTTTCTGGAATGCACTGGGTGGAAAGGAGGAATACCCTAGGGAAAAAGAGATTAGCAGATTCATAGAAGATCCACATCTGTTTACATGTGTTTCTACTGAAGGTAATGAATATAAACTTCCCTTAAATTTTTCTCTCAAAAGGTGATGTGGTTCTTCCTTAATTCTGAATTATCCCAGCTGTGAATCATTGTGAAACCATGTCTAATGGCGGGTTCTGGATGCCTGTGCTATCCCATCGGAATTTAACATGCAGGTGATTTCAAGGTACACTTCTGACATTTCCAGTCATAGATTTTGAGTATATATTGAGCTATTTGGTGTAGACTCGGTACAGACAAGATAACATGTGTTATTGTGCACTGGAAAAAGAAAAAGGGAGACTTGG
>JABCMJ010047052.1:0-27935 GCA_014822125.1 Arbutus unedo | reverse complement strand
TTGTGATAGCTTGATCGCATTAATAGAAATATCATTTGAGGTGACACTTTTGATAAGAAAAAAAATTCACTTGGTTAACTGGAATTATGTTTGTAAGAATAAAGACTCTAGAGAGTTGGGATCAGAAAAACCCATTGCCAAAATATGGCTCTACTATCTAAACCTTGTTGGAAAGTGGTTAATAAGGAGGAAAACCTATGGATCACTCTATTGAAAGGTAAATATCACAAAACCAACCTGCTATCTACTTTGCCTAAAACCAAAAATGTGTTGTTCATTTGGAAAAGCATGTTAAAAATCACACTTCTGGTTCACAAGGGTAATAAATGAGTGATAGGTAATGGCATAACTGTGGACTTATGGAAAGATTGGTGGGTTGGAGGTTGTCTGTTGGAATGCCTCTAGCCCGATAAACATGTTAATCATAATAGGATTGTGTCTGAGTTAATTTTCAATGGTGCTTGGGATCTACATACTTTAGATCATGTTATTGGCGACAACATGAAAAGTTTGATTCAAACTAATCGCATCCCTCAACACAATCAAGTTATTAACCACCCCTCATGGGGGACTTCGGCTAATGGTATATTCTCTACTGCTATTGCTTATGATTTCATTATTAAAGATGATTGTGATGACATGGGTTGGCAATGGATTTGAAAACTCAAACTCCCTGCTAAGCTCATTGCCTTTCTCTAGCCTATTTTTCATATCAGACTTCCTACTAATCCCTTGAGAGCTCAGAGGGGGAATCATCCCTATGTATTCCTGCCCACGATGTGATAATTTCTCTGAAAATTTACATCACCTTTTTCGAGGCTGCCATAAATCTTTAGAGTTGTGAAATTATCTTCAATGCAGACTTTTGACAGGAGGGGATTTTCATATCCCTGTCAAGACTTGGATTACCACTTTGTTAAAAAAAACATCACAACATTTACAATGACCAAGGACTACATTAAAATCTTGCTAGAAAATCCAGTGAAAAAAAAAAAAAACCCTTAGACAAAGAAAAAATAGTATATTCAAAAAATAATATCCTGGTCATTTTCTCGCTCTCAATGGCATGTGACAAGTCTTTTGAGTTGGCGCATCTCAATATTGTGAACTAGTTTCTTGAATACTACAATCGTCAATATTTTGGTGGATAAATTCGTCAAGTTGTGATTTGAACGTATTTTTTGAACATCAATATTTCCATTATTTTGAAGTTTATGCGTGTGAAAGAATTTGAGAAAGATGTGTTTTATTCTATCTCCTTTGATGTAATAAAGTTATGTTCATACATGTAATAGAATAATAATTGGTTCATAATTGTTGGAAAAAAATCTTGAGATTTTCCTTTTGTATGTGCAAGGTTTACAGGTTGACCCCTGCAGTTTAAAAACTAACAGTTTGACCTCTGAGCCTACTGAAATGCTTGGTTAGCTTTAAATTTTGCATAACTAAATTACATGAATACATGAAATAGCTATTTTAGGATGTTATAATAATAATATATTTTAAATAATTATTATCTATTTTTGTTAAATTATGTTTGAATCAGATTAATTAAAGAACATGTACGAATTTAATTGCATGATTTAACTTTTGAATCGCGAATGAAATAACAAGCATTCTACATGGTATCGAATAATAAGTATATAAACTTGTTATTTGAGTTTGTCATAATATTAGAATAAAATTTTGAATAATATGTAATTTTTTTTCTTTAAAATTGTAGATTTTGCTTAATTAAGTTACAAGTTAGTTATGTAATTTAATTTTAAAATCATCAATTAATTTATGGGCATGCTAAACAATATTTGCAAATAATATTCATGGTTTTTTTTATAATATTTGGAGTTGATTCAATTTATGAATCTCGCATGATTTAAATGAATAAGAATGAATAGGTATACTCATCGAATTATTTCAAATTTCTTAAATAGTTTTGATTCATTTTCTTTGATAATGTATTTGAGGCTTAGAGACATGGGTTTGATTACGATCATCGAAAAATTTATTATTAATGAACTTCTAAGAAATTAATGAGGATCGATATTAGAATTTGAGGGTGACTTGCAAGACCAGTTGATTATGAATTTGAGGGTGGCTTATTGGGCCCAATTGAATATGAGTTTTGAAACTCTTAGTATGGCACGATAGAAATTAAACTTTGATAAACATATATAGGAATAAGGTAGATATGTATTATAGATACATCTCGAGGAATAGGGTGCTCCTTGATGGCTGTTTAGTTCTTGATAGGATCATGGATGGACTCCGCCCAAGTATAACACTTTCATTTGATTCCTTGAAATGCTACAAGAAGAGTTTGAATCATATCGAGTGTCATAGTCTTGGAGATTGTGGGTATAAGACGAATCTTCGAGGCCAAGGTCCTGGATAGTCACTTAGGTTAATGGCTAGATAGTAAAATTTATTACTATTGCATATTTATTAATTTTTTTCATTTTATATAAACATTCTTATGAATCTTGGGCTAACTAGGGTAAGATTTCATCTATTGAGCCTTATCGTTCACGGTATTACACTCCTTTAGTATTCCAACGCCATGTGTTGAAGAAGAAACAAGATCAAAGCCATTTGAACTAAGTGACGTTCCTGTCGCCAATGAAGAATATACTGAACCCTAGTAACATAGGTTGGTTAGCTCTTTACTTGAACTTTATTTTGAAACCACATGCTTATTGTTAAATTTCAAAAACTTATTTGAAATATTCTATATGGGTGTGATAGCTCTTACTTTTGCACGACTTTGGAATCCTTATGAATGACTTAATATTTGCATAAGTTTTGGAATAATGATATATTTTAACAAAAATATTTTATTTTGACGAACCAAAAAATAGGAGCGTTATAAGGAATAAACATATTATTCATCTTAAAAAACTTGGATGGTCTATGTTCCGTTCCATTCAAGATTTTGCTTTAGTTTTAATAAGAATTTTACAAGCGGACAGTGGAATTAGTCTTCCATAAATTAATTAAGGTGCACGTAAATTGGCCCGAACATTCCGAATTATCAAAAAAAAAATTTACAAAATCATCTTAGAAAAATAATCAAATCAAGGTAATTGTTTCGTAACTACCTGTTCATGAAGGCTAGGAGTTCAAGGGCTCAAATAATAAAAAATACAGCAAACGTGAATGGGGCATTGTATACATTGTTTAACCATGATTAGTCAAGATTTAAAAAAAAAAAAATGGTCCATAAATATTAATACGGTCAAAGTCGAATGCCAATCCACCAAATTGATTGAACTCATTTTAAGACATAGTCAAACTAAAAGAAAATAGGTAGACCTAAAGTACCAACCAAACATGCGTCCAACCGACTCAAAAGCACAAGAATATAAATAATTTATTTTCTGTGTGTGAATATCAATCTTATGTACAGCCTAAAATTGTATGAGCACCAAAAAAATCATAGCAAAAAGAAAAGGAAAAATAAAAATAAAAACAAAGAGTCACATCCACAAGATTAATGTCAAAACTACCATGACCCACATATGAGAAATTGTTTCTGACCCAACGGCCCAACTTGAAGACGTGTCGGACTCCAACAAAGAGCTGAACTTGAAATTCGGGTTTGACCCATACAAAGCCTGGACACCTTCGACGTCATCAATCTTCAGATCC
Source organism: Arbutus unedo (assembly GCA_014822125.1). NCBI lineage: Eukaryota > Viridiplantae > Streptophyta > Magnoliopsida > Ericales > Ericaceae > Arbutus > Arbutus unedo. The sequence continues at coordinate 24,290 of JABCMJ010047052.1, read as the reverse complement.
ACCTTCTTCGTCCTCGGATTCAAGCTCGGGTACATAACCGCTTCTTTAACCGAAGAGTGGCCCATCCCGAGTATATGCCCAATCTCATGGGTCGCCACGGATTCCAAATCAATCGCCGTCCGCGACTTCTCCGACCCGAAATCGACTGCCCACGTCTCCGCCGCGTCCAAATGGAGTCTCCCGTTTTCTGGCGAGAAGGAGTGCCCGAGTATTCCCAAAACCCCATCGAACGGCTCTCCGTCTCCGTGATCGCCGCGGTAAAAACCAATTTTGATATCCGCTGCGGAGTAGTACGCCGTTGGCTTAAAGTTTACCGGAATCACCGCCGACCACCTTGAAAAAGCTCGCTCGAAAGCCGATCTTATGTCCGATTGCAGTAGGTTCCTGATGGCCACAAATCCCTTCAATTGTTAAATTAAAAAATCAGACGTGGGAAGAAATGTAAGCGTCAAAACGATATTATTCGGTGTTAAAAAAGTTATCCATTCGAGCAATCTTTTATACTAAAATAATGTCGTTTTGACACACAATACGCTATACTCTTAGTAATGCACAGTAAATTTCCAAATTCGGTCAAAACTTCATGGATTTTGTGAATTTTGTGATACCATTTTGAGCCGGGATGAGCCTCCTCAAAAATTTTAAAAAAATTTAAAACTTCGATATAAATTTTAAAAATTATAAAAAAATTATATTTCAACCCCTCAAATTATATTTAATTCCTTTCTTTTCAAAAAAAAAATTCTCAATCTCTCTAAACATGAAATCTTAATTTCGTCCTTGATTTTGGTCATACCAAGTCTACCTGGTTGGTCCAATTCATTTATTTTATAGAGTTCATAAACACATAGCATATAAAAATAAGTTGCTCAAAGTAGGGATAACAATTGGGTGAATTAGAAGTGAGTGTTACTATCTGCGTCCCTGATCTATCGATCTATACTCAATCTATATCCCTGCCCCAATTCTCAAACGGGAATTGTTTGTGTCCTCTACTCCCATCCTGAATAGAGAACGAAGATCTTCAAATAGAGATTAGAGATCCAAAAATAAAAAAAAAATTACATTAGTAATTATTTAAAATTTAAAATAATTCTTATTTTCATTATAAAAAAAGTAACAAAAAAATAAATAAAAATATGCATATTCTTAAACAAAAATTATTTATTTTTTACAATTTAAAATATTAAAAACAATAACAATAACTAATTAACATATGGAGTTAATAATTAACATAACAACTTATTAATTTTCAAACCAAACTCAAAAAACTTAAAAAGGGTAACTATAGGGAATATATTACATTTACAGGCAAAGTGTAGGGCCGGAGTGGAGGCGGAGAACGTGGTAGAGATATATGACCAAAATCTTACCCGTTCTCCAATTAATTTTCAAAATTTACCTCCAAATCCAATCTGATCCCTAAAAGAATTTCTGAATCCCCTATCTATTTGGGGTGAAAAACAAGTAGGGGCGAATTAAATCGGACAAAATTGTCACCCTTAGCTCAAACTAATTTGTTTTGAGTAAAAGTACGTAATTCAAAATTTATAGTCAATTTAAGCTGACAGTAAAATACATAAATAATTTCTCCTGTCTTGTAATTTAATTTAATGAATATTAAAAAGGAACGGTTTGAATAAATCCATAATAATATAATATGTGTAGGTTTTTAATTTTCTGAGAAAGTCCAAAAAAGAAACTTGAGAAAAGCTTTACATGCAGTTCATAAATTACCGAACAAGAAAAAGTAGTTATGGGTGTAAGCAATACCCAATAGTAGATATCGGCGAAAAAGCGTAAGTTAGTGTTATTTGATTTGAGCCGAGTCGGACCCATCTCGGCTCACCGTAGAAGTAGGCGTAGTGACGGGTCACATGCAATTTGCTTGACATATCGGAGACGCCACACCGGGGCGACATGATTTGGGAAACGGTGTCCGAGTCAAGTTTTCCAGTAACGGCGAGGCCGAGTTTTTTCTGGTAAGCTACAAGGGCCGACTCGAGCCCCGCATCGAATGAGTCAGTAAGATTGGATTCCGGTATGGGTTGAAGATACCCAAACCGCTGAAAGTACTTCTTTAACTCCGACATGCCGCTGACATGGCTACCTTTCCCGACATCGAGGAACCTGGCGAAGCTACGCCACGTGTCGTTTTGGACGACGGTTAATTTTGTTAGGGGGTCGGGTAGGGTTCTGGCGGGAGCGAAAGGAGGCAAGGAAAAAAAGAGAGAGAAGAAGAGGAGAGAGAGGGAAAGGGTGTTGTAACTGAAAAAGGAAAGCATGGTGGGTTTTAATTAGGCCTAACAAAATTTTGTGGAGTACAAATAAGACATATATATATCGGTAGGTATGCGTATAAAATTACATGAATATCCTTTTAATAAATAAGATGAATGCACAAGGCATGCATGAAGGGAAAGTTAGGAAGATTGTTTCGTGTGTGCCTTTTCAATTCAGATTCTGACTTCCAGCGTGTTATGGTGGGTGAACCACATTATCTGTTTCAATTTCCTAAATCTTTAGTTATATAATTTGAAGAGAATATCAAATACATCGGGGACTACTGCATGGAGCACATATTTATGATGCAGGTCGAACCCATCATAAATTACAAAGTGATAATCAAAATTGAATACGTTCTCACAAATTCAAACAGTACTTTGTGTTATGGTGACCAACTTCTCAACCGTCATGATCTCATGTTATGTTAATATATTGCCAAGGTGAAACCCACAAGTCGCGAGTCAAAACTTCACCAAAATATTACAAGTATAATATATGGTAATGAAACATGCTGTGTTAATATAGTATGTTTAATAATCTAGGTTTGGTTGGGGTTTGCTATGTTTGTTGACCAAATTAAGAAACTTTAATCCTTGTATGTCACTTTCATATTAGATAATATTTTGATATGGCTGAATTCTGTGTTCATTTGATAACTATGATTTGTGAGAACAAATATTCAGGTATTTTATTAATATTGAACTAGGAGGCCTAAAGCAATCACAACAAACGAGACCTAGGGCTGGCAATAGGGTAAGTCCTATAAGCTCCCGACTTGGACAATTCCTGACACGGGGTAATTTTTTTATTTTTTATCTATAAATATAAAAAAAAGTAATAGAAAATTCACAAAAAAAATTATTATTCATACTAAGTGGATAACTAAATTGAAGTCGAGTTTGAACAACTCAAATGTTGGGACCGGTCTATTGAGATCGAATTGCTTTAAAGACAATGGTTTGGCTCAGTGGATAAGATTTGTTCGTTAAATTTAGTTCACAACATTACGCTAAGGTTTGACGAGAATATTGTAAATGTTAAAAGTTTGACATTCCATTTCCTTTGTCAATAGAAATCTCATTGTTAGTATCAGCTTGCCTAGAATTAGGAGGCCTAATGTCCTGTTTGGTTGAGCTGCTTATGACCTCAATAAGAAGCAAAATTATTAATTACAAGAATGTCATTTATATATTCATATCTATTATATATATTCTTATTCCTTAAAAAATATTCAAACAAATTATTTATAACTATCACTCATATATAATGAAAGTAGACAGGAAATCAAACTCTTTGCCGGAATTTTCAAGAGGGTATATAATAATATGAGAAAAATTATTCACACTTTTGGAATATCTTGAGAATCACTTGGTCCAACAGAAGAAGAAAGGAAGATCATGAAACCCTTTTACTATGGCAAGTACATGTGAATTCTCTGCAAGATAGAGTTTTTAAAAAGATTTAAGATTTAAGTATAAATTTTAAAAATTATATATTTTAACTCTTTAAATTACATTCAGCCCGTTCTCTTTTTCAAAAAAAAATCTCAACTCTCTAAGCGTAAAATTTTGGTTCTGTCCTTGACGACAGTCAACCATGCATGTGTAAATAATGATGCCACAAAAGCAAGAAAAGTACTAAACAAATTACTCCCTTCATTCATCCCGTTGTTTTAGTTTATACCAAAGTTGTACTTACTGTACAGATTAAGATATAAATATATAGTAATGCTTTTATGAATATTTTTCTATTTTTTTAAATCAATTCAAAGATTTCAATTAGTTTTTATGTACTAAAAACTATGAATGTTATTAATTATGTATTAAAAATGTTAACTATATTCAACCCATATCTTCGTAATTAATTTTTCAGAGATTGCCTTCGTTACAAGCTACAATCTATTGTTTATGTATAAACACCTAGATTTTTTGTGCTTTGCAATAAAATTAAAGAAAAATATTTTGAGTTATTTTAGACATATAATTTGCTTTGAATAAAAAAGGGCCTAATTTGATTTCTAACGTTGTCACTTTTGTTGAGATGTAATTTTTACATTGTAATTATTAGTTCGATTTGTGTGTTCAAGTAATTCAAATTAAAAAAAAAAAAAAAAAGGTTGATCACGAATGGATCTTGACCAACAGAAGAAAAGACTAATTGATAATAACTAATTGATTTCTTATTAATTAGGCTTACCATTTGTTTTTTGAGTTTTGTACACCTATTCATAAATTTTTATAAGATAAAAAAAAAATGCTATTTTCGACTACTAAGTTTCCTTCTAATATCGTTGAAATTAATTTAATTTTTTTCATTATATGATGAATATTATCCGATGCTTTTATGGTTTTTAAATTATTAATATTGAATTTAGTTATTCATTACTCATTTAAAAAATATATATTTAAGAACAAAACCAATGCGTAGAATATTTTCAAGCTATTCTTTTACTTAGTATTAGTAAGAGAGAAAAGTTGGGTATAAAATGAGCTATTTTTGCACCATCTCTCTCTCTCTCTCTCTCTCTCTCTCTCTCTCACTCTCAAGATACTAATTATTTTATTTTAGTGAAGCATATTTTTTTCAGAAGAAGTTTATAGTACAACATATACCAATTAATCCCAAATACTTTCGTAACTAATCAAAATAATACCCAATATTTGGATGTGTGTCGTCAGGACCTATGTATGTATGTATCTATCTATATGTATAGTATTGTTAAATGTCTTTTAGCGAGGAATCCTCTGCATTACACGTAGCATCTTTTTTAATTTATTAATTTGATATTTGAATTTGCATATGCTATGTGATGTAGATGACAATACTAATTATTATGCATATAGTTATTAATTAGATAAGTATGACAACAATAATTAAATATAAATAGACTATTTCAAACTATTTATCTACATTTAAAAAATTATATAATTTTCAAAATAATTCTTTTTTTCTAATCACAAAAAAGGAATGCATATGTAAGTATCAATTGCCTGGCCAATTCTATTAGGGAAATTTTAAAATTGTGTAAATTGAGATCAAAATATCTCTTCTTCTTCTTTTTTTTTTTATATCGAATCTTGATTACAGATATAGCGGCATGATAATATAAGTTATTTTCTTAAAAAAAATAATTAAACAAATTTAAGTTGAGTTAAAAATATTTAAAATTTTATAAATTAAGTCTCTACTAAATGAATATGATGGCAAAGTTAACTTAGGAAGTAATAAAAGTTTATTAGATTTGTTGATTTATGTAACATTGCTCAGAAATAAAAGGAAATTAGTTACACTTTGCATATTGGTCGAGAAATGTCTCTGACCCACGTGGCAAATTCCCAGTTGACATATCCTATTTTTGTTGTGTCAACTAGAAGGCAACAGGGATTGAGAGTTTTCTGGCTACAGAGGAACCATACTTTCAAGAATGGTGATCATCCTCTCATGTCTTGCCACGTCATATTATATGCGATGTAGTAATCTCATACTCAAGCTACATCTGCATGCTTTTTTTTTTTTTTGGGTACTTTTGGAAATATATTAAAAACTTACCTTATGGAAATCCCATAATTAGTCCAGAAGGTCCACAAAATACATAAAAGTTTCAACATTACAAACAAGAGAGTAACTACTGCAAACCATTAATCTATAAGCTTCTTGATGTTTAGCCCATCCCTAATTAGATGTTCTCTCATGAGTCATGGATATGGGTATGCTCTCAAAAATTTTGAACTCTTCTTCTTGTTTTGCCCCAAGTCTTGCGAAGTGATCAATGCATTCATTTACTTCTCGGTATGCATCGATTAAATGTGAGTTAGTCCCATTTAGGATGGTCTTTGCGTCTTTTATAACGGTGTTTAATGCATGTCCAACATTTTCTTCCTCATTGATCAATTTAACCACCACCAGGGCATCCAATTCAATCTTGACACTTGTCATTCCATTTTCCAAAATGATGGTAAGGCCTTTATAGATTCCCCATAGTTTTGCTTCCAGGCGGCTTGAGTGGCATGAGGACGGATTGGGGGAGGTGTTGTGCACTTGTGCACAACATGGTGCACTAAAACGGCACAACGGTCCCAACCAAACTTTCTTTTGTGTGTTTTGTGTTAACAAAATTTAATTTCAAAATATTCGTTTAAGTTGACGGTGAATTTTTTAAATTTAAAAAAAAATAAAATTCAAAAAACACGACCTAAAAGAATTCAAATGAGCGGTATCCGTTATTTTTTTTAGTGCGGCGATGATAACAGTAAAAAGAAAACTATAAAAAAAACTTCAAAAATATGTCTATTTTGCCACCGCCGCATTAAAAAAATTAACGGATACCGCTCATTTGAATCCCTTTAGGTCGTGTTTTTTGAATTTTATTTTTTTAAAAATTTGAAAAATTCACCGTCAACTTAAACGAATATTTTGAAATTAACCGTGAACTCGAAATTTTAAAATAAAATTTTGTTAACACAAAACACACAAAAAAGAGTTTAGTTAGGGCACAAAACTATACCGTTTTAGTACACAGCACCCATGCTGTGCACAAGTGCACAGCACCTCCCCCAGTCCCATGAGGACGTAGTATTCCGAAATCCAGGATCCATGCTCATCTCAAAACATTCCTCTAAATCCTGCTGCTTGATTAGCTTCGTACCAACATCCGTCCATGTTTTGCTTAATTACACCTGTGCAAGAAAGTACCCATATAATCAGTTTAGTTTAGGTTTATTGTGGACATTTGATAAAAAATCTTTAAAAGCCTTGTCAACTTCTAAGGTATAGCTAAAGATTACTTTGAAACTCACCATAAGAAGAATAACATTGTCAAAACCTTTTTTTTTTACTGTGATTTGCAGCATACAGATTAGTAACACGGCGATACCAATTTAATTTTCTACGGATTAGAAACACATGAAGACTAATATATTAAACGCCTCTAATCATCAAATGGAATTACGACGGGCCTTTGCGTCAAATAGGATGAGTCCAATTGAATCGTCATATGAGCCCACACAAGGAATCATTACATTAAGATCTCTATTCACAATCCCAAACGATGTCCAGCTCTAATGCATCCTCAGCCCTACGACAGGAAATTACAGGATAAGCATGTTTCAAGACAACGATATTGAGAATATAGAAATGAATCTGAAGGATACAATTCCACTCTCTTTTTAACTGTTTGAAACCAAGACATCTCAATATGCACCAATCCAGATGCGCAATCTCAATTGCAGAGCCGCTTGAAATACAATGCTTTTGCCTTTCGATGTAGTAGGAAGTGAAACTTCAGCTTTATTCTTTCCACCGTCAATCTTAAAGCCAAGCCAACGAATGGGCTTTGGTACATTTCTGCAATCTCAATTCCAGGTGAGCGCGAAGGTCCTCTAAAGCTTAAAGAACCATCAAAATTAACAATGCTCATTGCAAGCATCAAACGGCAACCATGAATGCATATGTTCTAGTTACTGCACTTTTGTAAACAACAAATAATAGCAGGACGAAAGAACATTTACGATGATAACTGGGACTACTAGCAATTATTCTGGCACTTAAAATAGCAGAACCACAGAACAAAGTCACCATCTTTCGGAAACACAAACCAAATCTGAAGCAACAAAATGTTAATGATCAATCAACTGAGAAAGTTCCAGCAATTCTAATCCAACTACATGGATAGTTTCCATCTGCAAACCTATTACAACGGAAAGCCTAAAGAGACGACCACATCATAATTGTGTGTGACAACTAAAACCAATATGACACCTACGGACTAAATTTCACAATGGAACCTTCAGAAAGTGAGAATTACCGTTCCTACTTTCCTATTCTACCATAAATATACAAACTGTGCAGGGTTTTCTGGTCATTCAACATCCATCGAATTTCTCCGGCCAAGATATCTATTATTTTGGAACCTCCGGTCAACCATGATTATTCCCTGTTACAGGCCACACAAGTAATTAGTTTAAATATTATTTCCAGCCAAAACCAATTGCTCTAAACCAAACATGCAATGTAGGGACTATCTTCAATAAGGGTGTTAGTGTGACATTCAATGATGGATATAGCAGAAATAGCACCTTGAGATTTAACCTTTAGAATAAGTACCACCCTTGTTCTGGCTTCGGTGACTTTTGTCATGTGAAACAGCAGGGAACTTTGGGATTACCAGCGAGCTTTGTAATCCTTCTAATAGCTGTATGCAACATCAATAAACACGCCATCCATGAGTATTTAATAGCAGTACCAAAATTTCTTTTTATTGGGCCTCTAAAATATAAGCGTCTGGATGACTAAAGTATACACCACATTTACAAGCTTGTTAAGAGGACACGGGAGCCAGGACTAATTTACACAGGATGTGATCAACCACGAGTTGTAATACGGAACAACACAGTTAAGGTGGATAGAGGAAATACAGGAATCTTACACTGAGTTCGGCTTCATAACAGGAAGATGGACAGAGAAACTAAAAATACAATAGGGTCAATTGAGCTAGTGGTTTAATTCATGTTTATGGGCAAACATAATGATTTATCACATCTACAAAATGAAATATGATAAAATGCTAGCAAACAAGGACGAGGTAAGCACAAAACTATCTCAAATGTAGTTAACAATCCCTCTCATGGAATGAAAATCTCAACATTTTGAACTCTTGAAATTGACAAGTATGAAATTAATAATTTTACTGTCACTAAACTTTAGAATTGCTACCATAACGTTGAAGACTACCATTACAAACCAAACCTCTAAAGATCCCATTCACACACATGCACCCCTGCCCATCAACAACACCCACAACAGAGAGGGTCGGAGAGACTAGAACAATTTCCAACTTTCCGTGGATGTGAAAATCATAAATACTACTTTGGACAATGTCTCATAGAAAGGACATTTGCATGAGATAGCAAAAGCACTCACACCAGCAAACTCTTAAGATACAAGGTTTCCAGAGATAACAGTAATGGAAGCTTTCACATCTTTACTCCATTGTCATATTGAGTAAGGTGGTTTCAAATACCATCCCAGGTGTGAGCTTATCAACTTATTGAATCTTGTTTTGGCAGATGACATGCTAAACATGCGCACGGCTGATGGACAATGATTTGGAATCATATATGAGGTTATGGAGGATTACTATAGACTCTCCGGTTTGCAGCCCAACTTGTACAGAAGTGTAATTTTTTATGCTGCTGTCTTGAGGGAAAAATGGTCTTTGACAAGGATTCTGGATAAAGCAGATTCTACTCTCCTAGTCAAATATCTTGGAGAACCCCGATTACTACTAGACTCCAATCTTCTGAATGTTAGTGTAGCTAAGATTAAATACTGGGCAAATAAACTTCTTCATAGGCTGTTAGAGCACAACTGATAAGTTCGTTCTATTCAGCACAAAATATGGGAAGTGGATAGCATGCTCAATGTATTCTTGTGGAAAGGGATGGAACTGAAATCAACTCAAGCCAAGATTAATTGGCACTCAGCAAAAACATTAAAGAAGGAAGGTGGTTTGGGTTCGAAACTCCTGAAAGATAAGGTTTCCATTGTAAGGCACAAGTGGCTGTGAGTAAAAAAGCGCACACACTACAGGTGAGATGAATCCACTAATATGCTATCAAACATCACTTCTTGTGGTATACGGATCTTGTGGCATACGGATCTGCCCCAGGACCCCACACGGTAGAGTTTGTTTACCGTTGGACGAACAAGACTGGACTCCTCTTGGACATTAGGGAAAAACTATAACCTCAGAAGCATTGGCCAGTAGCTTATCAAATCTGTTATAGGAAATGGAGGTATACTTTCTTTTGGATGGAAAGGATTCAAGGTGAGCACAGTTATTGCAAATGGCAACTGGAGATGGCCCAGAATCATTAGTGTAGTTACTACAAATTATGAATAACATACCTAAGAATATGGTTCCAAACTTGGAATTGAGAGGAGAGTTGTTTGGGAACTAACAAGCAAAGGAGAGTACAGAGCTAAATCAGCTTGGCAGGCAATCAAAGAAATAAAATCCTTCGGCGGATTGGCATAGCTTCCTCTGGTTTAAGCATCACACTCCCAGTGGGTTTTATTCAATGGTTGGCCTTTCAAGGAAAAGGTTACCTACAAGGAAAGACTACCAAGCTGGGGGGTCACTAACGACGGATTTTTTAATAATCACAGGGCATCTGGGTCAGCTTACACCCACTTAGACTAATCCAGGGGGACCAGCCCCACCATCCACAAGCGGAGAACCCAAGTCAACACGGTGTAAATCCCCATATGGACTGGCACCTCTAACAATAGAGACTGATTGTCTTGTGCTTGTGGGTATTGGGTACAGAGAACCATGACCACAGTTTTATTGGCAACAATTCTCATTTCTCAGGCCAAGCTTCGGGTCTGATTCTGGGTAAATGCGGTTTGTCCAGGAATCCTGAGAAATTGGGGGATGAAATAGCTTGGAGCTCACCAATTTGTGGAAGGGTTCTGAGGGAGTAACAGTTTACAAGTTTGCTTTTGCTGCCTCAATTTAACAATATGGGGCAAGAGGAAAAACAGAATTCTCCAAGAAAAAGCATGGATACTCCAGCTGTGTCTAAGAGGAATATAGGGACAGTTAGAGCATGCTAAAGCTCTTGGAGGAATGTTGAGCCTTCTACATAGAATAAGTTGATTGGCAAAGGATGGACCAAGAGCTCCTAAAAAATTGATGTGGTGATATCTCTGCTCTGGCCAGAGGTAGTCTTGCTTTGTGGCCGGAAGTGGGTTGGTTTGTTTCTGTTTTTCTGTTTAGTCCCTGAGGGCTCTTGGTTCTTTTTTCTCTATTTAAGGCCTTTGAGGGCTCTTTGTTTTTGTTGGATTGCAAGGCTATCCCCTTGGTCTTTTTGGATAGTTAATGTTCTAACTTTACAACTCAAAAAAAAAAAAAAAACGATCGGACACATGAAGCAAAAACACACTCACCCTTGATGTTGGTTGAATTCTGCGATTTGATCTACGCGGCTCCGCAGCTTCTGATATTGATTTCCCTGGGTTACCATCATCGCGTTTGTCCACCTCACCTGTAGCCAGCTTTCCGCTAGAGTGTGCAAGCTTTCGTCCATTCCCCCGTTCAGATCTGGCATTTGATGTGGACGTTTTCTTTGAAGGAGCATCTGATGGAAGAGCTAGTGAAGAAAACAAGACTGGGCCTTCTACAGATCCTTCAGGTTTAGAGAATGATCCGAATTCCATCAAGCTCTGTTTTCGCGATACATTCTCATCAGTGCTACCAGAATCCCGAATAATATGATCCACTGCAGGGCCATCATTTTGAGCAGAAACCTTATCCTTCTGAGGTAGAGTTCTGCCAAAAACGCTGAGTGATTTTCCAGACTTAAGAACCTTGGTCTTGGATTCAGTTGCCTGTTTTTCCTTGGCAACTATTTTAGTATTTTTCCATCCACGAGGTCCTGATCCTTGAGGCATCAGATATTTTTCAAATTTAACAGAATCATTTGATTCATTAGTTTTACTGCTCCTCTCGGCAACGTAATGTTTACTTACTTCAATAAATTTTCTTTTCTTTCCAGGTTTAGGTACACCAAAAACCACTCTTGACCCTTCTTTCTGAAGACCAGTGCGTAGTGTTCTAAGAGCACTAGGCTTATTCTGATCTCCGATGTTCTTACCAATGTTGAAGGCCTTTTCATTGGTAGATAACGGCAGTAACAGTGACTCATCTGGCTTCTCAGATTCCCCAAATTCAATATTTTTTGACTGCTTATCTTTTTCTCTGTTCTCTATTGCAGGAATTCCCAACTTCAATCGCTTTTCCCGAGGTGTGTCTCCCTGAAAAAGCAAAAATAAAACTTTCATAAGAGGACAACACCAAGGTCATCAAATCATCACAAAACATAAGCCATGTGCATGTTAAAATATTGAGAACAGAAAAAGAATATCAAAGTTCTGTATTGATTGAATGAATATTACAAAACACAGTACATGATTAAATAGATTATTGAGGAAACCCTAATTACATAAATAAACAAAACTACCCTTATTGAATACTATGCTAGACTAGGCAATATATGGTACCTTTATTGAACATTACGCTAGATTAGGCAACTACATTAGATTAAACAACATATAAATTCACACGCCCAAAAACTTAGGATGCAATGACAGAGAGAATCGTGAGTTTGCCAAGAAGAAAACGAAACCGAGATTGTCAGAGGGTGACAAATGACTGGTGAGGGTCACCAAATGTTTGTTGTTGGTAGCAAGGGTCTCAACTAGTGCAAACAAAGTGAACTACGCAAATCCAGAGTAAAGGATGCAGATTCAAATAGAACGATGCAGATTCAGTGAAAAAAGAGGAATCCATTGTTGAAAAACAAAGAAGATGCAGATCCATATCTAGAGAGAACAATACGAATCCAAAGGGAACAATGCATATCCAGTGAAACAATAGGAGGTCACTAGTGCAAAATAGATTGCAGATGCAGATCTAGAGAAAACGATGTAGATTCAAAGAGAACGATGCAGATCCAGTGAAAGAAGAGGAGTCTAAAGAAAGAAGTGCAGGCCAAAGGTGCCTAGGCCGAACATATCTGTTCAAAACCCCCCAACCAAGCAGATCTTAGATCCAAACAATGCCAATAGTACATAACAGACAAGTCTAGAACAACACAGATGACAAATATTGCGATGAATAGTGATGAACAATGCCCATGAATAGTGGCAAAACAAGTAATGGCCCCGCCGGTGAACTAAATCACATAGGTCTTGACCTATAACTCTAATAACATGTCAGAATATTGAGAATAGAAAAAAAAACTGTATTAACTGAATGAATATTACAAAGCGTAGTGTATGATTAAATAGAATATTGAGGAAACAAAGATTACCTAAAATGACTAAACTACCCTTATTGAATGCTACGCTAGATTACACAACATATAATACCCTTATTGAACTAGATTAGGCTACATATACATTCACAGTGTAAACATAACACCTGTGTAGAAGGGTCTTTTTCTCTTGATCTGGACCATTCCACCCACACCCCGTCCTTCCAAATGAGTGTTGGCCGTAGATGCCAGGCTTTAACAACTGAAGTTTCCCCTTCAGCTGAACACAATCACAGAGAAGTACATTTGAAAACAAGCAACGTAGCAATGTGCACATCCAACAACTTGATGGAGTAATCAACTGCAAAATACCTGGAAAATGGACGGTTAATATGGTCTCATCCTTTTTGTTCTTTTCTGTGAGAATTCCCTCACGCCAGCTTAAACACAGCAATAAGACAGACAAGGTTAGACATAGCACTCCGGAAGCCCCCTGCTAGTGTTCATGCTTTTGCCAACACTTTAAGCTAATTAAGTAACACATGAGTATACATATGAAACATTTCATGGATAAAAAACACAGAAGATATTAAATAACCCAGCTAATCATGCTAAACAGTATCATGCTTACCAATCTTGCATCCATACATCAACTCTATCTCCAATAAGCCACTGATAATCTCCCATGGCCGCTCTGCGTCTCTTCCTAGTTCCTTCAAATTGCATGGTGGTAATATGATGTGCAACGCGTATTCTGGGTGCAGTGTTGGCCTCACCTTCAAGCGCTACCCATTCCCTCAGCTTCCCTGAACCTGAACATATAGAGCAAACAAGTGAACAGCAATGCATAACACGAAAACCACAATCACATCACAAATGAAAGCGCCACGTTTACTAAGGTGATCAGATGTCAAAAGCAGATAATACAAATCCAGAACAAATATTATATATACCAAGAAAAAAGCACCAACATACACATTGCATGAGCCAACTTGATGCAACACTCACATATGAACACAGTATGTCATAATTTCCAAAGTTGTACATCACAAGTCAACTAATTCTCTACAGATCATACACCTTTATTGATTGGAACAGCTTACCTTCATCTGATTGGAGTTCAGTGTAGCTAACAAAAGCTTTTCTATCCTTCAAGCTCAAAACATTGGCTGAGAACCAAGCTGTTTTAAACCCATCACCATCTTTTCGAACCTAAAACATCAAGTAGCTAGGTTAGTAGACATCTAAAAAAAAAATACGAATGAAAAAATGAAATGTAGCATGCAAAAACTTCAAATAGGGCAGGAACCAAGAAGTATCTACAACTGAGAGCAAGTGTAAACAAACACATACAATTCATGAATTTTCACAAACCCATACAGTTAATATTTCCACAAACTTTCATGTCACGAACCTCTACAAGGCAACCTTCCTTCATGCTGCTCTCCTCCACAGTCCCTCCCACCTTTTCATATTCATCTTGAGCAGTGATGGAAGCAGCTCTTGATTCAACCTCAGATTCAGGAACCACCCCTATGGTTTTGGCTACGTCCAAAGCCCTACGACTCCTTTTTGCTCTAGAATCCGTATCTCGAGTTGTGAAGGAGCTTGATAAGCCATCTGCGGCCCTCACATGATGTTCCATTGACTCCTTGGGGAAGTCTCCCGGTAGAGGTGACAAACCAGGGTTTACAATCTTTGCCTCCTCCGATGGTCCCTCCTTGGCAACATTAGGATAATTTTCACTGCTATGTACTTTAGATCGTTCTCTATCCCCGTTATTAGATATCACACCCTGTTCGGGAGGCAGTTGTGGAACTCTCCAGTAGCCCTCGGGACCCGCTTTTACTAATTCACTCAAAGGCAAAGGATTACCCATGGCAACAATTTTTCCTGCTTGTGAAACTGCTTCTGCTGCCAGCTCAGCAGCTTTCAGTATAGCATCCAAGTTCTCAGCCTGTTTCGATGCAGCTGAAGCAGCTTCAACCCTCTTTCTAGCAGCTTCCCTAGCAGCAGCTAACATGGAACTGGAAGAGGTGCTCACATTCCCTCCCATCAAAATGGAAGCGGGAGAAGCACTTCCAAAATTGTTAACAGCGTAAAGAGAAGATTCAGAACTAAGAGCAGGATTGCTAGTTCTTCCAGAGGCCAAGGCTTCATCAGCCATCATTTTTGCTTGGATCGCAGCATTCGATGCAATCTTGGCAGCTGCAGCTGCTGCCTTTGCAACAGAAGCAGCCGCTGCAACTGCAACAGCAGCAGCAGCTAACTTACCTTCGACATCTGGACTCAACCCAGAGTTCTTGTGCTTATCCAACTGACTCCACACACTTAGGCTGTGCCCTACTGCAGCAGCAGCAAGAGTTTCCGCTTCCTCGGCCTGTCTCTTAGCCTCTTCAACTTTACTCAGAGTATCCTCTGACATAATGTTCTGCTTTGGATTCGGTACCACTGTTTTTGGATGATCACCGGAAGATAAAGGGGCTACAGACATGGCAAGTTTACTCGTATCGGCTTTAGATGAGAAAAAATTTGGAGTGGATACGACAACTGACGTAGACAAATGACTAGAGATAACAGGAGCAGATACTGATTCCGTCTGAGCTTGAGCAAGCAAAGAGATACGGCCAAGATCCTCAAATACATTAACCTTTTTCCTTTTTCTGGCCTTAGGACCAGTGGAATTGAGAGTAGGCAATACAGTCGTCTTTTTCATGTCGGAGAGGAATGGAGTTTCTGCAACAACACTAGGACCACTGCTATGGACCAATGTAACAGGACATGCATGCTTTGCTTCAGGGGTAACAAGACCAGATGATTCCTTCACAGGGGTTAATTTAACTGTTTCCGTTATAGACGACACAGATAAACGAGCATTGGCATCAAAAGCAGAAGTCTGAGGAGAAGCAACCCAAGGTCCAGGAAAATGGGTCGGAGATAGCCAATTATGTCCAACAAAACCCCGCGTAGGTGGGGTCTGAAGAGGATGCATAGGAGGAAGTGTTTGCTGGTAATCAAGAACACTGGTTCTTGGCATGCCACTGGACTGCAAACCATCACCAGGAGTAGATATGTTCCAAAGCGGCGATGAAAGAGGTATCATGGAATTAGAAAGTGGTGAAGGGGTACCCTTGCTGCTTGTTTGACCAAGAGGTGAGGGAGCCAATTTACTTTGATGCACACCACGTTTGATTGGTTTATCAGGAGGCCTAGCACCTGCATTTGCTTCCAAATGCAGTTAGATGTTCACCAAACCTTAGTGGTCAAAAAAGAGCTTAAATACAACGATACCTGAACGTGGTTGCACAAGGGTTTCGGATTTGTTGGGATGGGACTTCTGACCTTGAATCCTTTCCATACAAGAGCGCCAAACAGGCTCCCAAACACTCCTTCCGACATCTATAATATAAGCTGTTAGCACAGACTTCTCTCTCTAAATTCAACTTGAGAAAAAAAACACGGACAAAAGACTAACAGACTAACCAGATGCTCCAAAGGCTGAAACCATACACGCTTCATCAGGTACAGTTCGTTGTCTGTAACAGCATTTTCAGATTTATTTCATATTACAGACATACCAAACATAGAGATGCCAAATTCTACGTAACAGTGGATACACAAGAAGAATATACTATATGTCTAGCAGACTAGCCACATGGACTCTAAGTACTAGCTCTGGAATGCAGAGGGATGTTCGGGAGTTTGACCTCCCTAAACACTGAATTATTACCTTTCAATACAGACACTCGTGCAGAAGTTGGTACGATTACACAGGCACAAACTAAAAGTTAAAATATGTAGTACTTTGAATGCTAGCAGTTATCCTTACATAAGATACTAGAATGCGGAATGTACTTCAAATTGAAAGGAGTTGATGGAAAATGGATTTCAATTTCCCATCTACGTAAGAGGCTAGTATATTTTCTTCAATCATTATTCACTAATAGAATCAAGTGTTTAATTTGCATACAGGGTGGGACACATATCCCATACCCTGGTCATCCGATGGATAAGGATCCCTATTGAAATACAAAATTCGAACAATAATGTTGTACATAAACCTTCATTATTGGCTACACAATCCTTTTCCCTTATTGGAACTCTATTACTCCTTTGTAATGTGCTAGCATGTTTTGATGAGTAACCTCATTGCTAGATGGTGGGTAACTAAGTAAGTAGTACAGAAAAAACACGAAACAAGAAAATGAACGATAATGATCATATTCATATAATATTATAGTATCAACAACATAAATCTTATCGAAACAAAGCCGAAGGTTCCTTATATTAGCTATAGACACCGTCGCTTTTTCTCAAGTACTTGCCCTTCGAAGTTTTTAAGGATATAATATTTCCCGTGTTAAAAATCATGTATTTGCCAACACCTTGAACATCATTGAAACCAAAGGGAAACTCAATAATTTACCAGTTAAATTTAATTAATACATTTTCAGAATTGCTATGACTTTAAAGTATCGAAGATTTATTAGAATAATATAACATACCTCTCCCACCTTGTCAAAGTTGTTGCACTTAACAAATTAACTATTGAGTTCTTTTCTCTTAATCAAATGACAACATTCTAATGAACTAGCATGCTTCTAAAATCCGTATCTCTTCCTACATGCAGTTGTGCTCTTTCATGCATCCCAATGGTGTGGCACCATTACAACCGTAAACCGTCAAGTGCACCCGAGCAAAACTCAGGAGTCAGATAATCCTGGTCCAACCTTTTTTCGGGAGGCACAATGTTATATAAGCAGACAATAAAAAAGGACTCACATCAGCGATCCATAAACAAAGATCTGTGCTCGCAATTGCACTTGTTGTAAATCTGTGAATGGCTGATGAAAAGATACAGAGGGTGGAGCTGAAGTGTTCAAATCTGGCAAATTGGATGTCGGAATAGAAACAAAACCACGTGATATTGTACCACTGTATTGAACATTCCCAGGGGTCGTTTCCTTCACAAGGCTTCCTCTTCTGGAAGTTTCTTTCCTTGTTCCCCGACCAGGTGGTCGCCTTGTTTTACGCTCGGGAGTGCCCTTGGAGCCTCCACTTGCAATCTCACCATCAGGTGCTTGAGAACTTCCACGCGAAAGCTCTGATACCATCTTAGGATCCATTTGCACAACAGTAGGTGTTGAAGGAGATCCCTCAACAATCTTCAAAAAAAAATTCATGACAAGATTCAGAACTAATAGTGTTATGCATTTGAAAAGCTAGAATAAAAGCATATATACATATTAAAGTAGGAACACATACCGTGGGTACTTTGGATGTTTGGATGACTGATTCCCCATCCTTCTTAGCCTCTCTTTCTGATAGACCTGCTGATGGATGGACCCTCTCATCTTTGGCAGGATTGTCTCCACTAACTTTGTAGGAAGGAGACTGAACACTGACCTCAGTAAGAGAAACATTTCCACCCACTGACTCCTTGACCCCCTCTTTCTTCTCTTTACTTTGAGAAAGGACAAAGGAGCTTACGGTCGGCGTGCCAAAATCAGGTTGAACAGAATCCGCAGAAACGTCTCCATCTTAAGAACAAAACATAGAAGAAAGTACTTTGATCCCCAAATCCTACCGTAGCAGTAATAATCAAGTGAAATAAACACATAGAGCAAGAATGTCGTCCATTAAAAATGAAGGGCAAGAACTGTAAAACACCAAGGTTATTACATTGCAGTGATCACAATAAAAGGGCACTTCAATTATGGTGACAAAATAATAGAAAAGAATAGCTAATATGAGCGCAAAATGCAACATCAGGATGAACTGGTTGCGGCACCAAAATAAGTATTTCTTTGTTGACAAGTGTGAGAATAAATAAAGCTTCCCAATCTATTCTCCTAGTTTGAAAAATCGGCCAAAAGGTTTCAAAATAGAGCATTCCTCGTTCCTGGTATTGATTGTGAATAATAACATAAAACGTGAACCTTCATTGTCAGTGGAGTTCAAGAAATTCACCTAGAATCTCCATTCTCAGCAACCCCTGCAAGGATCACCTCTCAGCCGAAGTACCGACAATGGCAATCACTGACAACTAGAATTGTCGCAAGCAACTGAACCCCTTTTTTATTTTTGTGTTTCCCTCATTACTGTTCAACTGGTTAAAGAAGAAGTCGTTCTGTTAAGTGTATACACACGTTCTATGAGAAACAATATAGAAATAGTGGTTAACCGTAAAAATGGTTAAGGTTTATTATTCTTTTGCGAAATTATTCGAAGAAGTTTCCATAGAACTCCCCCTCTCGTAATACCATCTCACAAACCCATGTACGTAGAAATGACCATCAAGCACTCCCCTTGTGCCTTTCTCAAACCAGTTTCTCTCTATAGTCCACACTTGAAAAACATTGGGAATTTATCACAGCAATCTAGAATTCCCCATCCTCCTTTTTGCAAATAGCAAAAGTATAGTTCACATTAAAGAAGGAATAAAATAATAATTACCTAATTGGTTTTCTCCCAACACTAAAAAAATAGCTTCAACATCATTCCTCTTTCAACTACTTTCTGGCCCACTTCGAAACTCTCCCACTCTGGAGTTCGACCCCTTCTCTTTTTATTCGGTCGTCGTACAATTTTATGGTTGAAGATAATTTTAGTCTGTTGGGTAAGGAGTTGTTTGTGAAGGATAAAGAACTTGCACGAGAAGAAAAAGATTGCAGCAGTCACAACTTGCAAATGTGGAGTGATTAGTCAATTGTGAATTTGACAAAGTAAAACTTACAGTTTTTGAAGGCTGAGGGTAATTTCAGTTGGTAAAAAGTTACTGGAGTTGGACTATTTAGGCAAAAAAAAAAGTTGACACAATGAGAAAAATTGGGGATACACCAAAAAAGGGTTCACCCTTTCTATATAAGAATAGATGGCTGCTGTAGAGAGAATAGAGGTTCTACAACTGCACGTTCAATTGTGTGGCGACGTGTGGGGAGACGTGGCAGTAGCAAACCGTGTGAAGCGCAATGGTTCAAATCTACATATGCGAACTCCATCTCAGAGTAGGCATACCAAGCAGACTAGCAGATTTATTTGCTTACTTAAGATTGCTAGAGGGGAAGAAAAGAATGAAGGACAAGAAAATAAGGAAAGAATATGTGAACCTGCAACTTTTGATGGTGCCGCTTCATGATTTTTCTGCACAGCCACTTCTTCATGGTTCCCAGGAACAAGTACTTCAGCACTGCTACCCTCTTTGATTGTTGAATCACTAAGAGTAAGACAAACTTCCAACTTATAAGAGGCAGTTTGACTAATCTCATTTGCCTTCACCACTGGTTCAATCCCACTTGTTTTATTACAAGTCTCGACCATTGGAAATGATGGACCAATCGTCTCATGTACCGATTTAACAAATTGTTCAATACCACTTCCTAGATGACTTGTCTCCAAAGTGGGCCTTGACTGATCAAAATCCTTGGGTGACAATTTCCCAGTATAACTCTGGGATACACCTTTATCAACTTCCAGAGCCGAACATAACTCACTAGCCCCTTGTAAACCCTCCTTCAAGGACAATAAACTTGTATCTTCTGCACCTTCGCCTCTAATGTTTGTGCTTTTGTCCAGGTGATCAGAACCATTATCTGCAGTAGCACCAGTCCCACAAAGCAATGCAGCACCATCCTCCGTGTCATGCAATGTTGAATTAGTCTTTTCCAAACCAACATTTAAAGCTGCAAAAGCGGAAAGGATTAGTTTACAATATGATTTCTCCAATTTTATCTGAGAGCATGCAAAAAAAAACTGAGGAAACTAAGCTATACCTGGTTCATTTCCAGCAGCAGTATGACATTCTGATTCGCGAGCTAAAGCTGCGTTTAGTTTTATATCATCTCCTTGAGACAATGATTCAACAATCTTGACACTGCTAAGGGATTCCACAATATCAGAATCCACAGTGCTCGGCTCATTAGCTAACTCGCTATTATCTCTCTCTTTGATAGAAACATCTTGGTTAGACTGTGCTTTGTTTGAATTTGAGCCAATACTTCGTTCATACGTTTGCATCGATCCAGCTACAATGGGAGATAAGGCGTGGCCTTCAGCATTTAAATCCTCGTTCTGGACTCCAGAAGCATCACCCAGAGCTTCTAAATTTTCAACTGCGTGTTTCCCAATCAATTCAGTTGAAGAGCAGGCTATTGTCAAACTCGGAAAATCACCCACATAGTTACTGCTAACATCACCCTGACTATCAAAAAGCTTCTTGTCTACCACAGGCATCAAAGATGCCTCAGAATAACTGACTGAAGCCTTACTCCCTGACTGTTTGTCACTTCCCTGCAAATGAGCTTTTCCCTCAACAATACTGTCCCCCAACGTTGTCTCATCAAGCTTAGGCTCTGAACTGGAAGGAATTCCATCTTCTATGGTGATGACCTCAATGGCATTCCCCTCAATATTACTATCACCTTCAACGACTATGTCCTCGTGCATATTTTCCCTGAATTGTCGATGAATCTCTAAGCTGTGGGACGAATCGCCGGGTTCACATTTGCTGGCCTTTTCAGGTTCTGCTGATTTCATATCCTCGTTGCGCCCTTCAGCTATATGTGGATTGCTTTCCCCTTTACGTGACAAACTGGAAGTTTCCTCAATATTACTGATATCACTTTCAATGATATCTTGTTCAATATATTTCGCCTCTGAAGGACAATGAATGTCCTCTAGATTGTGAGAACCAGTACTTACCTCAATTCCTTTCAAAATCCGATCATCCGCATCAGCCTCCTTACCAAGAACCTGCTGTTCCTCTGCTGCCTTACCAGTGTCTAATAATAAACCATTCCTATTATCAATACAGATCTCACTTACATGATGCTCAGATTCCTGAGTTTTCAACAACTTAACACTTGCTGCAGCAATATCGTGTGAAGAGGAATCTATATCATCAATTTGCGACCCTTGACCAGGGGAATTTTTCCGTAACTTAATATCGTGAGAATCATCTACAAAATTATCAACTCCAGCTTGACTTGTATCATCACATTTTCTATCAACTCCTTCAGCCCCAACTATCACGCGACTTTCACTAGAGACATTTGGATTCAAGAACACCGCCGCCCCTCCAGGTTCCAAATCCATACCATCCTTCAGTTCGTCCTCGTGCTTCAAATGATGCTCCATCCCCTCCGTCAAGCCACCTAATTCTCCACAAGCATCTGATTCTTTGATGATAGTGTCCCCAGGAACCATCTCTTCCTGCCCCACAGATTTTAACAACATTTCGACAGATTCCGATGAGGTCGCCTCAGACCAAACATTGTTGTGCCTAGAAATGGAGCAAGATTCTGCAGCACTTGAACTAAACTCTATTGCAGTACTTCCCCGAGAAAAATCCTCAATCCACTGATTGTCTTCTTGACTTGGTATGCCAAGAAAAACCTCGTTTTCAACAAGGCTATCAAACCTCAAGTGGCTCTGAAGGCCATCATCAAAATCGAACTTGGGAAGAGCATATGGATGCAGTACAGGAGAGAATTTAGAGCTCCCTTCACCAGCTAAGTGAAGATTCTGGCCTTGAAAATCGTTGTCATCATAATCCATCGGTGTGCACCTAACAAAACAGGAAATGCAGGAGGAGGAAAAAAGGAATTATGTACCCGATATACCATATCATAAAAACATGTGCCGACAAAAAGTCATAAGGAAAACAAGATGTATATCAGATAAAATATGTACACTAAAAACAATAATGCCGAAAAGAAAACACCATTACAAGCCTATCTGTAATTGCATAAGATTAAAAGCGCACCCAAACGAGAGACACATCTGTAAATGCATATATATTTCGAATATAAAATGGCACGTAGATAAACTTGTTTTAACCATCTCAGGGATCACCTAAAACGGTCTGCTCACAAAGTGAAATATTGTTGTCAGCTCCTCAGTCATATAGAGCAAATGGTAATCTGAGTTTAATTGTTCCACTAGACACTAGTAAATAAGTTCTGAACAACTGGTTGGGGTAGTTTGGAAATTCAACAAAACACATAAATTACATGAATACTAGAAGTAGGCTGTGGATTATACACAGCATAAGAATTCAACAGAGAAACTGCATCGAAAACCATTGGAAAGCGCCAAACAATGACAGAGCAAAGACACGTCCTTTGTTGCGAACTTAAAAAGCTATTGAGCAAATTAAACCCTAATACCAACTAAAGAAAGCCATACACATCTTCGACTCACAACCTCTAAAATGATAAACTGGAACAATAATAAGACAAATTTCAAACCACTCACGCCAATCAAATGATAACATAGAAACCCCTTTGTAATTCACCTTTTTCAAACCATAAAATTATATCCATTTCATCACAGAATGGAGACGGCTAGAAACCTAAGCAACGATGATTCCTCAAAACACATAAGTACCGTGTTAGACATTATGATACCTGGGTAAGCGTGTGGAATACATGTTTAAGTGTCTAACCTAATTAATTGGGCATTCAATTGCCTAGCAATTGCATTTTGTAATAAGACTTTGCCATCGATACTATGCACGACTCCTGTACACATTCTATGACACGTTGGAAATAGCGGCTGTTCAGGTAATCCATCAGCCCGGTCTCTTTTCCAGTTCACTCTGGTTTTTGGTTTTCAAAACATTGTATACAGCATAAGTAGGATAAGAAAAACTGCAAACAACAAATTTCAAGATGCACCAACAAAAAGCCCTCAACTTTTGTTCTAACTACACTCTCTAGTCTCTATTTCACAATAAGGAAATGAACAGTACCAGAAGAAGTAAGTCTAGAGACGCTACCTCCCTCCATCCGGAGACGAAATCCTGTGAGTTTTATCAATTCAACCCCAATCGTACGGCCTCCCGCTGTACTTCATAACCCTAGGGTCCGAACTAAACCCTAATAAACTGAAACCAGCCAAACGACAACAGCAAACGAGGAACTAATCTACCCGAATTGAAAATCCCCGGCGGATCAAGTACGAGAAGTCGTAGGGGATACGGCGACCGCTATACCCGATAGATATAGAGAGAGAAAGTGAAGTGGAGAGAGAGTGTGAAGCACTCCTTTTTTTTTTATCGTTTGCGGACGGAGAGAGAAAAATGCCTGATCGCTATCGGCTTTGAAACAGTGGGGGGCTTTTGCGGAAAATAAAGTAGAATTTGAAGGGTATAGATGATGGGAAAATGCAACGTGGCAAGTAATGATA
>JABCMJ010047040.1:0-15182 GCA_014822125.1 Arbutus unedo | reverse complement strand
GGGTGGAAAGAAATTATAGTAGATAAAGGTAGAAGGTGTACGAGTGATGCCTCTCAAAGACAGAAACAAAGAGGGAAATAGGGAAGATTGAAAGCAGTGTGCTGTATATCCTGTTTCCAATTAAGTAGGTTATTTACAGGCTTGATAAACTTTTGGTTCTTCGTCGAGTGAAATAATGTAAAATGGTAAAATACTGCACAATCAAAATAAGACACCTATAAACTGTCCTTCTTTGTGTGGATGAAAGGATCATTGCCTTCCATAAGAAGGCAAAAAGTAGGTCTGAACTGCAGCCAAACTTGACTGGAAGGTCCTAGATGAGTTATGCTTCAAGTAAAACCAGTTTCAATTTTCTCTCCTCTCAAGTTCTTCTTCTGGTGCTTCTCGTGGATTGCTTTTAGCAGTAATTAAGGATAGATGTATTATACCCTTGGCTTTCGATACTTATATACGTCAAATAAAGCCATTAATTATGGTTTAGTCAATTTGGATGTGCTTCACATTTTAGGATAAATGCAGTGTTTGGCAGATGCTACTCTTATTGCAACTGAGCACTATATTTCTTTTTAAGCGAAGAAAACTCTCCTTTGATGTCCACTAGATTTAGCTCATCATATCTCATACTGCTTTCTCTCAAATAATTGAATGTAGCCCTTGTTTACGTCTTGATTAAGCCAGTGTTTCTATATCTTTACTTGGTACCTTAATGATGCAAAACATGCGAGATGTAGATAGTAAGGTAATTGTGAAGGTTCTTTAGTGAGGGGCGTTTATGTCATTGAATGAGTATTTTGGATTTTTGGGATGTTTTTGAAACAAATGTAATGTTTTGGGTTTCGAGAGAAATATTTTGTCTTTTAGGTTTAAGTGTAGGGTGTGTTTCGTTGAGTGTTTTTTAAAAAAATTTAGAGTAATTTGTGAACTATGTTTGGGAAAAAAGTTCCCAAATATTGCTTGGTTTATTTGCCAATCATTGATTGCCATTACGTCATCATGTTTGCTGATGATTAATGCATTAAATAGTCACATTTGATCCCCTTGTGGTCGTGTTCGACACAGTTTATTTGATCCCATTTTGTTGTGTTCTTTAAATTTTATTTTCAAAAAAAATTTAAAAATTTAAAAATTTGCTATTGTCTTAAAAAAATATTTTGAGATTAACTACGAATTCGAAATTTTAAAATAAAAAATTATGTTAAAAGAATATGTGCACAAAATACACAAAATGAAATTTTGTTTTAAACACAATGCTCATTTTCCTAGAAATTAGAAGAGAGAGAGAGGGAGGGAGTCTTAAAAAAGCCAAAAAACATTTAACTCTTAATTTTTTTGTGAAACACTTACACCAAACAACATCTCAGAGTATTTTTTTTTTTTAAAATCATTTCAAAAACATTCAACCGAACATAGTTGTAAGCTTGAGTTGGCTTCTTTCGAGAAGCCTCTTGCCTTTCCATTAAAAGGTGTTGGTCTGCTCTTCTTTGGGGACTTTGTTTTCTGAATCTAAACAATGTTTTTGCTAAGAGCTCAAAGCCAGCTAGTGTTTTGAGGAATTGGAGCCTTCAGTCTTGAGAATTCTATCCCGTGGCGCCTACCAATCCCTCCGTCGTCGTTGTATGCCTAGTGAAAATGTTGCCATTATACTAATCGAATACACATCAAGTCTGTTCAAGACTCCACTTCCTCTTTTCTTCTTCTTTCCTTTGTTGGTCCTGTATGAATCATTCCCTGTTTGCTTAGTTCATAGAGTTGTTCTTAACCCTCAAATAAGCTTGCAAAGTTGTGCTCATTCATGGCTGATTAAATTACAAAAGCTGCAACTGACCAATTTATATCAAGCTTGTCTGCGTAATGCCGGCTTGGAGATGAAGTTTTGTTTCTTGGCTTGGTCATTGAAGAACAAATGTTGCTGTGTCATGGCCATTGGCATCTGACATCATAGTCTGTTGGTTCAGCAGAAAATATTTAAATGGAATGTATTTTGTGGAGAACTTGGCTTCATGTCTTCTCTTTATTTTCATAATGGGTTATTTTTAAGGATTTGTACCAGATGGCATACAGAGTCCAAGTCCATGCATTTGACATGTCTCTTCCAATAGCCACCGATCACCATTAACTCCCCTCACCAAACTTCGTTTGTCCATATTCTTCGTCAGCTTTTCTGTGCAATGCTCTTAAAACTGCTCCCAGACTTATGGCTGACAAACTATGAAAACACCCATAGCACACCCAAACCTGTCCAGTCTTTTGAACCCATATTTGTAGCTAACTATGATGGTAATGTTGAAATTTCATTCTCAGAAAGAATCCCTGTCAGCCTCAGCTCCCTTAATTTTCCCATCAGAAGTCAACATGCTTGTGCATATCCCATCAGACGGGAGAACCCATTTATTGTTTCCAGGATGAAAATGGTCACAAATTCTTTATCTCTATAACCGTGAGGCTTATCTGGATGACAGCATATATGAGGATAGTTCTCACAGTAGAGCTGAAAAGTTTTAATTTTTTTGGTTTTTATCAATTGTACCTTAATGTGGAGTCATGCTTATTTGTTTCTTCTGATTGCATTTGCCTCTTCCTTTTTCATTCCATCTAGTCTGTTTTTTTTTTTCTCGTTATGCTATTTTTTGTCATCCTGTGATTCCTCTACATTTTTCAGAGATATGGCGAAGTAACCAAGCAAAGACTCGATCGTGCTGTTCTAATCTTCTTTCAGCATTTTAGAAAGTCCTATATAGGAGATCAGGCGATGCATTCTTCTAAGGTAAAAGCAACTTAACAGTTTGAAGTTCTACATTTGAGAAGTATGTTGAAGAAACAATGATCTCGTCTTGTCATTCTTGGAAATTCTTACATAGCTCTTTGTATTTTTGGTTTGGCTTTTCTTGCAGCAGTTGTATGCCCGGCTATCTGAGCTTCTTGGACTTCATGATCATCTGCTCATATTAAACGTTATTGTTGGAAAGATTGCCACAAATCTGAAGTGTTATGCAGAGGTGATTTTTCCAAGCATCCCCCCCTCTTCCTGCCGCACCCACACCACCACCGTGCATACATCCCACCACCAAAGTACACCCACCCGCTTGTGCGCGCATGCCAGTTAAATTGGTTCTTTGATTAATGTTTATGCATCATTGCTCTTGCAGAGTGAAGAGCTTATCAATCACACATTAAGTCTCTTTTCTGAAATGGCCACTGGGTTAGTTTTATATCTACATTGTTTTATTGGTATAATTGGAATCATTCCTTGTGGCATTGTCTAATATTCCTTATGAACTTCCAACATTTGCATAGATTTATGACCGGGAAGCTGCTTTTGAAGTTGGATACTGTTCAGTACATAATTTCACACCACAATGTAATTGCACCTTTACTTTTTCTTTCCTTGGCTTCTTTTGTTCCTACAAGTACATATATTGGAAAGCTTACTTCAACAACTAATTTATGGAAATTTGCATTCTCAGAGGGAGCAGTTCAATTTTTTTGAGAACTACAGGTGTTCTCGTTGCAGAACAACCTTCTATTATACTATTGGCTTACTGATCTTCATGGAAGATAACCTTTTAAAATTTAAATCTTCAATGGGTCCGCTGTTGCAGGTATATTGTTCATTTTACAACAGTTCTTTTGATGTGCGTTTATGTAGTTTCAGATTTCTGGTTCAGTTTTTTTCGCTAGGATTTTTCACTCCGGTTTTTTCTCTCATACATAAGTTTGCTAGTAGATGTTTTATAATGGATTTGTCCAATGAGCTGGATTCGTTCTTGTTAGTTTGGTTTTGGAAATCATATTCATGCTTATGAACTATAAAAACATACTTCGTCAATCGTTTTTTTGTTCTTTGTTCGAGTTTTAAACCTCAGAATGATTTTTCCTTCTAAGGTTTTTGTGAGTTTGGAGTCCACACCTGATGCGGTATTCCGTACGGACACTGTTAAATATGCACTAATAGGATTAATGAGGGATCTCAGGGGAATCACGATGGCAACGAATAGGTTGGTCTCTTTTCCGATTTTGAAATTACACGTCATTGGCAGATTCTCTTATAACTTTTGCATGATTCTTCCTTTTCCTATATCTTGATCATCGTTTTTCTTTTGTAGTCGGCGAACATATGGTTTCCTTTTTGATTGGTTATATCCGGCACACATGCCACTTCTTCTGAAAGCAATCACACATTGGACTGATACACCAGAGGTAAGCCGCAGTCTATGTTTATGTATGTGCAGGGGTTCTTTCAACAATTCATGGAGAATTAAGATTGATGGCTTTGGTTTTTGGTTTAAGACATTGTGGAGTGGAAAAACTTATGTTGAACTTAGGCTATCCTCGGCCTTCTTCGTTTTCGATGAAAAAAAAATCTCGATCTCCTCAAGCGTGATAGAAATAAAGTAGGAAAGTGTGTTGTTATAAGTATATAAGTGTTCATATATCTTCTTGTATTTCCTCCGTTATGAGGTGGCGAACAGATGCGTAATGTGTGGGAATCGGACTGTAATTAGTAAGTACATATGTAACAATAAATACAATGTACAAGGCATGTCAAAATTAGAAGAAAATTAAAAGTATACAACACACTAGCTGCAAGCTAGTGCTGTCACAACCCAAACCCAACCTAAAAGGAGTCAGCCTTGTGAGTGATTGGTAACTATGCTCTAAGAAAGGCCTACTTGTACTATATTGAGAGTGCGCTGGGAACGACGAGAAATGACTTTTTTTCCTTTAGCCAAATATGTTTTTTGCATAATTACTACATCCCTGCGATTAAGTAACCCTGTCAGAGCAAGTCCTTATCACTTTGCTCTTTGCAGTGCCAATATCATAATGACAATTATTAGAAAAATACTTAACAAATTGCACTGGACATACTTGACACAGACAATGTGAATAGCCATACTAATCAACCTACTGTCCTCGTATACAATTTATGTGATTGTCGTACCTCATGGCTCGTACCTCCCGGTTCTGGTCTACAGAATAACCTTAGACGTGTATACGGCCATATGCCCAACACTTTGAAATACTTGTAACCTCTGTAACCTGAAAACGTTTACAAACAAGAGTTTGAGCCAATGCCTAGTGTGCAATGACATACCAAGAGCATGGTCAAATGACCATGGATGTTGTTAGGAGATGTGTACTAGTAAGGGTAGTTGTGTCTTTGACCATTGCCCTTGTTTCCTATATATATTAATATAATTGTGTGTTAGGGTTAAGTACGAACCCTAACTCTTTTCCAAATAACATGGTGTCAGAGCTTCCGTAACCAAACCCTAAATAACACAACCAAACACTAGTCGCCGCCGCCGCCGCTGTTCTTTGTCATTGCGCCGCTGTCCTTCGTTGTCGCCGCCGCCATTGCCCCTCTTGACCTCGCCGACTGCGCCACCATCCTGGCTATCTAAGAGTCAATATCTGTGAGAAGCTCGCTTTCCTTACTGACGGAACACCTTCCCCATCTCCTGCATGACTTGGCATGTCCAAGTGCAAGAAACCATGTCACTACCCTCAATATGGACATTTGGGGGTTGGGGTGGGTTGTGAACAATCCTGGATGTTAATTGTTCAAATTCGTTTTTTCCACCCTTCGTTGTATGGGGAAAAAACCTATATCAAAACCTATGTCCATGTTTTTGCATATTGTCTTACAGGAAACAAAAAAGCAACTCTTCATTGTATCCTGTTCAAATGCCAAATTGGTGATTTTGTATGAATTTACTTAAACGAAAAAGGTACATAAATCCATCAATTCACCCTTTAATTATCATATTCTAATTCACACCAGTCATTTCCACTAACGCTTGGATTAAGGATTACTTGCATGCTTAAGGTACTAGGTGCACTTACTGAATGTGGAAAATTGGTGCAGGTAACAATCCCGCTATTGAAATTTATGGCAGAGTTCGTGTTGAACAAGTCCCAACGACTCACTTTTGATTCATCATCTCCTAATGGCATACTGCTTTTCCGAGAAGTCAGCAAATTAACAGTTGCATATGGATCGCGTATTTTATCTCTTCCTAATCGTGCAGATATGTACACATTCAAGTATAAGGGAATAGGAATTTCATTGTCTATCCTTTCAAGAGGTACCCTTGTAACTTGTCTTTTTGACTTTGCTTGGTTTGGCTAATTGAATTTTCCTCTGTTGATGCCCAACTAGAGGAAGGAAAAAAGAGAACCATTAGTGTTGGTTACAATTGAAGCTCGAGATGCAAGGCCAAGACCCAGTTCTTAACATAAATAGGAAATCAATATGGATTGAAACCTAAAATCAAGAAGGAAACTTGATATTTTGCCTCAACGAACTATGCATTTATTTCATGTTAGTAGCCTGTCTAGGTTTTAAAAAGTTTTGCTTTTTAAAATTTATCAAACTTTCATGTTTTTAGTTTCAAAACGTTTCAAGTTTTACTTGTTAAAAATGATAACCTTGTCAGTGTTGGTGGGACTTGCTTTACAAAATAACCTTTGGTCCACTTGTCATTTGTTTTTTTGTCATCTTGAGAGTTCTGGCAATAACCCAATAAAAACAAACATTTACCTACCTTGTCTTCACGTAAGCCTTCTTTCTCCTTGTCTTCTTTGTGGTGGATGACTTGTCCATGTTTTACTTATTTTAGTTGGATGTTTCTCAGGCAGGATCGAGTTGTAGACGTCCTTTAGCTAACCGAACATGGTGCTTTCTGGTCTCATTCTTATTTGGCTTTTAGGTTTTGTTGGCCCATGCTATTGCTTGGTAACTTTGCAAAGCCAAAACATATGGGGCCTGCATTGGAGCGGCTCGCATGCCGTTAAAAATCTTGGGGCGTTCTGTCCATCATAAAACTTGGATATTCTCAGGCCCACTTATATTATTCCGTTGAGTTGAGTTTCTTGACCTGGGTGTCCACCGTTACTATTAGCCCATTGAACTTGGTGCTTTATGGGTTCATTCCAACTTGGCTTTAAAAGTTGTGATTTGTTTGTGCCAAGTTATTGTTAATCTGCTTTTATAAAAGCTAAAAAATCAGTGGCCATGCATTGCACCGCCCCCATTCAAAAGCCTTGCGTTCTTTCCTTCATAAAACTTAGGCCTTTCTCAAGCCCAGTTATTTCCATTGAGTTTCTTCACCTCCTTGAGCCCAACATTCTCCTCCGTGGGCCTTTTCTCTTGGAACCACTTCTGGTCCCCCCCTCCATACTTTGCCTAACCTCACACGTCAACCCCATCTTCTCCCCAACATCCCATCCACAGCTGTAACCCCTCATTTGAAACCACCTGTTTCTCCGCAAAGCCCCACCTGTTCTAAATGTCCATTGATCAGATCCCTGCCCACATGCATAATAATTAAATTTGTCACATGCCTTTCACTTCCCCTCTCCAATGCACCCTTCTTCGTACTTGAAGTCCTTGACATCGATCAGAAGCTCAACTCGGGTGTTGACTCCACCTAGTCTTTACCTGAATTCAATGGAAACCGTCCAACTTCCATTGATACAGGAATATGCGGCTCTCCTGTCCCCCTTAACCAAAGCAGGTACCAGCTTCAAATGTGTCTTCTTTTTTATCTTTGGATCCATATGCACAAACCTTCCATATATATGCCTAGACAACCCTTAAGGCTTCCAAATTCCACATATAAGTGGGGAATCCCAAGCGCATTCATGCCCGGCTGACTTTCCTGGATGGTATGTGACTACATTCGAGAGAGACAACCAATGTACGAAGATTGGACTTAAAACACATCTCCATTTTGTTTCTGCATGAGCCCTGGCTGCCTCCTCTTCAAATCTCACAGCAAGACAGAGATGTAGAAAGCTCACATATCTCCATCACCTCCATTTCTGGTCAAAATATTGGGTACTCCCGGAATAGCAATTGGCATTTCTTGCGTGATACTCCCTTCCAATTGTTATGATAATGCACACTATGTGGGTCACCCCTGATGTCCTCCCAACCCAACATAGGTCTGTTTTGATGTCCCACTCCCGAGATTTATCGCTACTTGATTTGCTAGGAGTACCATGTGGAATTTTTACATGGTAATCTAGGGTGCATTGAATAATTACTCCCACTTCTGTTGCTACATCCTAATGTAGGTCTCGACGAATCTGAACCTTTGGGGTTTCTTGGCATCGGAGTACCCCATACCCCAAAACTTCTAACCAAATCTGTAGAGAAACTCCTGAGTCTGGTAGCATGATGACTGCAACACCTCAACTCCCTCAAGTCTCCTCGAAGAACAGTGATACATCCTAATCCTGATGTCAAGTTACCATGGAAATGACAATAAACAAGCATCCAAACTTCTTGAAAGTTGATGTGAGTCGCAGTTGAAGACTACTGACTTACAATGTTCTCTTGCACAAGCGAAAGTACCGATTCCATCTGTTTAACATACCAATTTTGTTGTTGAATCAAAGGGGATAAATTCAAGAATTTTTTATGGAGTGGAGTAATTGGTGTCAGGATTCAAAAAGTTGTCACCTAACATATTGTAGTTTATAGTAAAAAAAATGACTACAGAAAAAGAGGGGATGGGTATGGGTATGGGTTTCAAGAGAAAAATCATTTCAAAAAAAGGAAGAAAACTGCACCAAAGAGCTAGATTGGATTTTTGTGTCTGGTATGTTTTGGCTGTGGTTGTGGGGTGGGGGTTGTTCAATGTAGAACACTGAAGCGAAACTATAGAAGGCTGGAGCGAATATCTAAAAGAAAAACTTGTAGAGCAGTTATTTGATCCTCTCTCTATATATAAATACATAAATACATAAATACATATATGCACACATATACATCTATATATATGTAGATATACATGTGTGTAGCTTCATCTATATGTATCTTCGTAATTTCTGATTTACTTGGTCATTGTGGCACCCACTATTTCTTCCATATCGGATACAAAATTAACCATATTTAAGATAGTGATATGTTGTAGCATCTGTTGGTTGCATTTAATTACTTTACAATCTCATGACAGCACTAGCTGGTAACTATGTCAACTTTGGAGTGTTCGAGCTATATGGTGATAGAGCACTTTCGGACGCTCTTGATACTGTGCTGAAGCTCATAATATCAATTCCTTTGGTGGATGTACTGGCATATCGAAAGGTACTTCTTGCTGTTAGTTTATGTGTAACACAGGTGATTTTAGGATAAACTAAAATAGTGGACAACACAGAAATGTAGAGATCTAGGTCTAGCACCTTGAGGGAGTTGACTTTATGCCATCAGGAATCCCTTTTTAAAAACTACAACTTCTTGCTACTAGTTTATGTGCAACACAGTTGATTTTAGGATAAACTTAAAGTAGTTGACAACTCTGAAAGGGAGAGATCTAGGTCTAGCACCTTGAGAGAGTTGAGTTTATACCATTCTTTTTTTAAGGAAGTTTGGTGTAATTCTTCGCCAAATTCCCTCTCTACTTCTTCCCTTCTTGCACTGTCACATCTGTCTCCGCTTAAGTCATTTAGATATTAGTTATCTGATTGGTATGTCTCTATTTTGGTGCATACAGTATTGGGGCATGAACCTGGGTCAACTTTGATAGTCAGATTAAAAAGATGTGGTGTATATATTAGGAAAGAAGCTGTAGCGAAATAGCTATTAAAGGATGAGTAGCGTGGCCATTATTTCCATCAAAGGAGTTTGTAGACGATGTAATTCACCATATTTTTTACTCCTCGTTTGACATCCTTGCTTTACCGCCTTTTCATTCTATTTCTCCACCAGTCAAAGACCCCTTTTGTTTTGAAGTTCCAATAATTAGTTTTCCCATGACCTGGAGTCGAGCAGTGTGATAAATTTATTGTTCGTATCCTAAATTCTTGCTTAAGTTCTCTTTTAAGGTTCAAAGCACGAACTTCTCATTATACCTCTTGGCTATTTGTATTTGTTCGAGATAGTTTGCAGCAATTTTTTATTCAATTTTATAACAAGTCTTGCCAGCCCACTTACAGCCTTCCTAGCATTACTTCTTTTCGCACACAGTTTTCAGCTTTTAGTCAGCCCGTACATCATTGCTGGGAGTTCATTACCTACTGCTTCATGTTTACCTTCCATGAAGCATCCACTTTTGAGTATACTTCCCATATGTTATATTTGTTGCCTATGCATCTTAAACCCTGAAGTATAATCCCTTTGTACTTTAAGAAGTTGGCAGTGGAAGATAAAATCAATGAGTTTCTTTTGTAGCATTGGAAACAATACTCAAACCTGTTATTTGATAGTTTCCTAACTTGCTATACATGACAGTTACAGTTAATTTTCGATTCTCTGGTTAACTAGTTTTCCTAACATTGTTGCAGCTCACAATTGCTTACTTCTCATTCTTGGAGGTCCTTCTGAACAGCCATATCTCTTTCGTTTTGAATATGGATACTAGCACTTTTAGATATATCGTTGGATCTCTTGAATCCGGCCTTAGAGGACTGGATGCGAATATCTTATCACAGGTTCATATTTGATTCTCGTCTTCCTTTCTTTTGCTATTGGACAACATTGAAAAATGGTGTTTCCTGGTTTTCTTTGAGTTTGAACTATCCTTACTTTCTAGGACCTTTTAAATAGTGTTTTGAGACCACTTATGTAAGATTCCCTTTCTTAATTTCTAGGCAGTCATTCTTATAGTGATATAGCGTGATACCAGCTGATACTGCGGAATTTCTTTATACTAAATTATCACTTTGAACTTGTTATGCCAGTGTGCATCTGCTGTTGATAATTTGGCCACTTTTTATTTCAATAACATAACGGTTGGGGAATCTCCTACTACACCAGCTGCTCTTAATCTTACCCGACATGTTGCAGATTGTCCTGGGGTCTTTCCCGAAGTGAGTAGCTTCTTCTTCTTTAGCTAACGTCACTCCATTTGAAATTTGTGTTACAAGATTAAACGCCTTAATTACAATGTGAGATCTGTTTTTGAATTCTTCTTCTACTTTAATACAGTAAGAAGTTTGGTAGCGTAAATTGAAATTTCATATTCTTGGATTATCATTAGGTTCTGTTTTCCAATAATGAAGTCGGTGAATATTGCTCTTTAGAATGTTAGACCTTGTCCCACATTGCTTAATTGTGACCACCAAAACTAGTATGGATGCTTGGGTGGGCTCTCCATTCATTGCCAATTGCTTTTAGGTGGATGCTTTAACGTAGAACAATTAAAGAGGAGGCAGGGAGACCTAAGTAGATAAATCAATTTAGTTGGAGGCAAGGAGACCTAAGTTTCTCATTGTCAATATCTTTGCAGATTATATTTGGGTCACTTTGCATGTACCTTTTGTGATATGCAAGAATTTTTTTTTTTAAACCTTCTTTTTATGGGATAATAGTTCTCAGACTCGTCTTACGAACGTTATTTTATGGGTAATTACACATACCTTACTTTGACTGCTGGTATTTGGGTTGGGATTTTCTGAGCAGCAGCCATTAACCATTTATACTTTTGTATGTCCCAAAAGAAGTAAGAACCAAAAAAGTGTCTAGTATATATCTTCAAAACCTTGGCATCCATAGAAATTTTATGGTTTTGGGTGTAATGATTTCAAAAAATAGAAGTTGAAAACTTAAAACACACTGAAGTAGGGTTTGATAGGTATTCTTTGAGAAATTTAAGTGTGAAATATTTAAAGAGAAAATATGGCGTTAGCATCTTGAAGCCGGGAAAAATGAGGCCAAGAAGAAACTGGAAGGTAAGGAGCTCAATCACCAAAATATTTTTCCACATTATAGATATTTAAAACAATGCAATGCAAAGAGTTTCAGTGAACTTAGATTGACTTCGTCCTAAATTTCATATCTAGTTGAATTTTGGGCTAGCTTTAGTGGTCCCTGGCATCAAAGATTATTTGAACACTTGGTTGTAGTAATCGAGTCCACTCTGGCATGAGATCTATGCTGCCAGGGATATTATACTATGCGAAGGGATACGGTGAACTAAGATTGACTTCATCCTAAACTCCATATCTAGTTGACTTTTGGGCTAGATTTAGTGGTTTCCTGGCTTCAAAGATTATTTGGACACTTCCTGTAGGTTTTAGTAAGACTCCACTCTGGCACGAGATCTATGCCGCATAGATATCACACTCCAGCTGGGCCTGCTCTTTTCATTACATCCAAAAAATTTTTTTTTGCATAGGAACCTCTTTTGCCAATGTCATTTCTGTGTTGTCCTATTATGAATAATACATACCTTTATTTTATGCATATTGTCGTTATGAATGTCTTGCTTGAACTATCCATATCCCTGATCAGTGTCTACAACTTCATTCTTAAACGATCTTAAAAAAGGAGGCTGGAAATCCAGAATGTCTCTCTGAAATACCTCTATCCATGTCCCTGAAAAGTGCTTAGAAAGTCGTTCTTAACAATCTTAAACAAGGAAGCTTGACATGTAGTATTGGATAGATATATTCTTGTTCCCCGTGGTTACTGCAATTACTCATGGTAACTACTTTGTTATTGTACTAGATATTGAAAACTCTATTTGAGATTGTTCTATTTGAGGATTGTGGCAACCAGTGGAGTCTTAGCAGGCCAATGCTGAGTTTGATACTTATAAGCGAAGAGGTAATAGTGTAAATACCAAATTTTCAATTTCCATCTTGTTTTGTAGTCTTCATCTTCTATGTGTTTCATTTTACAACTAAATCATAGTCTTACACGGGGTTCGAATTTAATCGCCGAAATGTAGAGCTAAGGGGTTATCAGTGTGATCAACAGAGTATGTATGGACACTATTGCTTCTATCGTAAAAGGAGGAAATAATCAGTAGATTCTGTAAGGACAGTGGTTCTATCCTAGGAGAACATGAAGTGCACGCGACTTCTTTTTTAGTTTCTTTTGATGTCCATGGTCTATAGTAAACCTAATCGAACATAAAGTGCATGCATGCAATTCGTTCTATCATAATCTGGTCTTACTAATGGAATTCCGAGGCCTCACCGAGAATTATGTTGTAAACCATTGAGCTCTAAGGGTTTGAGATGCCATATGCATTTTTGGGTAGAGAACATAAAGTGCATGTGTGCAGTTTGTTTACTTCAGTTTATGTATGATGCATGAATTAACTAATGGAGTAAATCAAGATTTCAAAGTAGTGCGATCTGATTCGAAAATTTTACACATGGACCATGTCTATTGTTTCACCATTTGGAATTCCTACACAATGAATCTGGTTATGAGAGTTGTCAAATGTCTTTCTTCACTATTAGGAGTTCAAAATGCCATGTGCTTTTTTGGGATATTGTTTGGTTGAAATGTCAGGCGCATCACCAGTGGATCAAATCAGCCTTCTAATTGGCTGAATGGATTAAGGTGGAAACTAATTCTTCTTGATATACTCTGAGAAACATGACCAAACACTATACCAGTATCAAGTTGGTTAGTTTTGACACAGTAATTAAACTTTGTAGTGTGATTCATTTGAAGGGCATTGAAATCTCTGTTGTGTGTTGCTTACTGTCACTCTGTTTGCCTTTGCATATTAACTGAAAAGACCATGAAATCTTGCAGATGTTCACGAATTTAAGAGCTCAGATTTTGGCTTCACAAGTAAGTTTTATGGCACCTCTATTTGATTGCTACTGATTGTTCATCAAGTGATTTTATGGAAGAAAATATGCTTCTCTTTCTTCCAGTGGTCTGTGTGGCTGTGACATGTTAGGTGTCACTGTTTTTGATGAAACCGTTGGGAATTACGAGACTACATCTCTATTATGACCAGAATACTATTAGCCTAATAGTTGTCTTATGTGTCCAGCATATTAACTCATAGGGTCCCAAACTCATAATATGCTACTTCAAAAATTTGCAGCACTTCTTCAAATAGATTATCTTACTAATAAAGCTGAAACAAAAGCTTGATACTTTTTTTTTGTTCGGAAAAATAGTTGAATATTTGACAAGAGATGATACTGTTAACCAGCCTTTTAACTACGAATTTAATATTTTTAATTTATACTACGAGTTTCACATTTGTAATTGTTCCACTTGTTTTGAGATTTAGTCTTCAGTTATAGTACTCATTTTCCAAGAATACTCATAATGAACTCTTTAGCCAGCATGAGTTTTTTTAAACCCAAGAATACTCTTAAGAAACTCTTCTGCCTGCATGAATTTTTTTTTAACTTTCCTAATTCTTGTATGATGATGAAGTTTTTTCAAGTATAATTAGTTATTGAGTCTGGTGAGAACCCTTTTTTTAAGCTCTCACCTGAAACTTATTTGGAGGAAAATAAGTTGTAGTCAAATTTACATGCACCCAAAGCAATCCCTGACAGATGGTTCCCCAGTTACAGGGTCTTAACCGCCCATTATTTTTGCTGGGAAAAAACATATGAATGGTTTCAAATTTTAAAGCTGAAGCCACTGCGTTGAATAACATCCTAACTTCAAATTCTGTAGATCGGAACCTGATCAAATTGTCCTAATGCAATCCATGTTTTCTTGCTATTACTTGTTGCAGCCAGTGGATCAACAGCAGCGTCTTCAATTGTGTTTTGACCAACTTATGGCTGACATTACGCGGAGCTTGGAAACAAAGAATAGGGACAAGTTCACCCAGAACCTGACCAAATTCAGGAACGACTTCCGCACCAGATGATTATATTCAACTCCAGCAAATACTTTTTGGGCCACTGGGCCATGTATACATCAGTCCCCCCATCCATCCAACGACAGCAGAAAGCAGAAACGGGTGTAAAATTCTTTATTTGGAAAGGTGTATTGGGATAGGTGATTTGTCTGCTGCTCATGGGGGGTTGGGCTTGTAGATGAAGTTCTGAGATGGTTTGCTATGTTCTGCGCATCTGGGGTTGAGGAAGAGCATGAAAATTGGTTTTGGAATAGTTGTGCATTTCCAACAATTGGTGTTATGCTGCACATATGATATTCTTGACATGATCAATTATTTCAGGAGCAATGAGAAAGGAAATACTATATCAGTTGCCTTGTTTCTTTTGCAAAGTTGGAATATACGCGTGCATGTGTTTGTTTTTCTTTTGCCCCTCGAAGGACTTACCGAGCATGATATGCTCTCAAGACCCTATATGGCATTAGTTACGGACGGATCGCGTATTGGTTGGGTTGGTCGAACGTAGAGTAGAGATCTCCACCTGCACACACAAATGTGTATTGTTTCCCAAAATAATTTGGGTGAAGTACTCTTTTAACCTTGTACTTTATATTTGGTGTC
>JABCMJ010047033.1:0-15266 GCA_014822125.1 Arbutus unedo | reverse complement strand
TTGTTTATTTATTGACCTAGAAAGGATTGGAGTGAGCCTGTATCTTCAGGCTAGCCCAATTCTATGACCATTTAGCAAATTAGGCCAATTTATCTATTTTAGCCTCCATTATATATATTTTTAAATGGATCGAGCCCACATAATTTTGAGAAGCCGAATATTTGTTTGTAGATTTTGATTAATTATTATTTTTTAATAAATTAAAAATATTTATTTATCTTGACTAATCGAATGACAATTAAATTGTGTGAAATTTGTAGTGTCTACACTTGGTTCTTGAAGATGATTTTTTTTAGCACTTTAATTCCAGAAGATCAAAGTAAGGACAAAATATCTCAGACCGTACAAATAGATACAGGATCCTATGACAATCAAAGTTAAAAGACGAAACATTAATTTACTAAATTAATATCAAATGGAACAAGGCTTGGAAATATTATTACTAGAAAAAAGATAGATAGAGAGAGGGGAAGAGGGAGAGGGAAGTGAGTTATCACAAGTGCGTATATAAATGGTGTCAAAAAAAGTATAGGTTTAAGTATATAGAAACTCAAGTCCAGTATAATTAGTTTATTCTACGAATTTCTTTCAGCATCCACTGCATTCATCCAAAAGGCAAGGAGAGGGGATAAAGATCAAATCCAAGACAAAGTACCCGCCATGGTAATTTTTAGATCTCCAGGTTGAGCTAGCTACATGGAAATAA
The DNA here is from genome assembly GCA_014822125.1 of Arbutus unedo. NCBI lineage: Eukaryota > Viridiplantae > Streptophyta > Magnoliopsida > Ericales > Ericaceae > Arbutus > Arbutus unedo. Next base: position 14,560 of record JABCMJ010047033.1, on the reverse strand, counting down.
ACCATCAACCGTTGAGAGGAAATTCTATTTTTCATATATTGGAATCTTGCACTTTTACATCTTACACTGTAGGCTTATTTATAGCTACTGTAACTAACTAACTAACTAATCCGTCTAACTGGTTACACACTTACAGGTAGATAAACCATAACTGACTAACTGATTACATGAGTTAATCCTATTTGCTAGCAATCGAGGTAATCATACTGTTTGAAGTATTTCTAATTTCATGTTTACAAGTTCGCTGCAGCATAACACGAGTTATTATTAGTTAAATATAATGCCACAAACATTTGATCTTATTAGCCTACTTTTTCACTGCTCTTTTTCCATTTTGAGGAGCAATTCTTCTAAACACATTTTTTATTAGTCTTCCTTGATATTCTTTCTATTTTATAAATATTATAGTAACTTTTTATATATAAGGAGTCACTGTAGTCTCCTTAAGATTTATTTTTTTATTTTTTCTTTCTATTTCTTTTTGAATTGAATATAAAATAAAAAAATAGAGAACTTGATGCATGAAATATTAGATAATGTGTCTCTATAAAGTAGAAATATAAATTTTTTTCTCTAATTTGATCCAAAAAATGAATTTTACTATGCCTATAAATTTTTTGTACAAATCATGTACAAATGTGAGAGGTGGTAGGCTTCCCATCTCTCATCCCCTCTGTCTTTTCTTCCACATTTGTACATAATTTGTGCAAATAATTTGTATTCATATTCCAAAAATCCAAAAAAACAAATGTGGATGTGGATCAAAGTTATCAATCTTGTACCAACGAGTGTACCGATTTTGCTACTAGTATGGTACGTACCGGTACCGGTGTATACCGGCGTACCGTTTCGGATTTATCGCTAAAATTAATATACATATTTCAAATAATATTTTTTACAAAAAATCATATTGAACATATAAAATAAAGAATTACAATTTTAAAAAAAATCACCAAACATAAAAAAAAGATAGTTTTAGCCTCAATTTATGTCTAATTACCCAAAAAATATTAATTGAATTTTTTTATTTTTTAAAAATATGAATCGGTATATTACGGTACCAACAAAAACAACTCGAAACACTCCAAAACATGCCAAAACAGTGGCCGAAATGAAACTCTAACGACTCAATACCGTTACCAAAATGATACACGAAATTAATAACTTTGATGCTCTTAAAGTCTCCTAAATTTGTGGGGGAGAGAGAGAGAGAGATGGGCTCAACTACCGATCCTACCTAACTGAAAACTTTTCCACAGTAGCATCAAATCCCATGTACTGTCCTTCGGATTTTCTACAAATATTATACTTGTTTCTATTTTAGTTTATCTCTTCTCATCAAAGTAACAGATAAGCATATATACAGGGAGAGAGATATCTAGAGCATATATACAGGGGGAGAGAGAGAGAGAGAGAATGGAGGATGGACAGGTAAATAGGCGTTTGGTTGAAGAGGCAGATGGAGGGGTCGGTGATGAGGCAGCGGCAGGTATATGGTCCTCGGTGACAGGTGCGGTGGTTTTCAGCACCTCGGTCGCAGTCATCGGTTCCTTTGGTTACGGGTTTGCTGTAAGCTCTACACATTTTTCTACTTTTTTTATTTTTTAGTAATTTTTTAAATTTTGTGGCAGTAAATACTAAAAATGCAATAAGGTTTAATAGTCACCGGTTGTGTATACTCATTCCATTTGGATGGATGATGTTCAACTTTTACATACAGATGAGATGATGTATATATAAATTGGCAGAGTCGCCTATTTTTTCCGGTGAATTTGAAATTCAGGATTTTCTAAAAAATGAATTTCTGAGGCGGGTTACTTGGAAGCAGTACTTGTGTAAAATTCCACATCTCTGTGTTAGCGGGTTATCCAGAAACAGATGGATATATTATAATTATAATCTAAGTAAATAAAACACTACTTTGCATGTTGATGTGATGATCATAATTTGAGGTTCTAAGGACACAAACTAATAATTTAAAACTATGACCATTACCATATCGGAATTTGCTTTTATGTGTCATATCACTCAAATACTGCACAATTCGTACAAGTAACTATTATTATAATATATATATGCAATCATATTCTGTTTGGCTTCAAAATCCTCATCTCGCCTAATATCAGTTAGTCAAAAAGACTCTAGTAATTAATACCTTTCAATAGTACAGATTTCCTCTCACTTTTTTATTAGATTATTTTTATTTTTATTCAAAATTTCTATCAATCTTCCTTGATTTATTAGTTTGTTTCAATAAGAGATTTTAAAAGGTTATAAATAATGAACCGAATTTATAAAAAATTTAAAAATTGCAAAAATAATACTTTTTTTCTTACTTACTTACTCGTCGTTTTTAGTGAACTTTTTAAATAAGCAAGTCACATCTTTACGGTCCTGTAGTGACCCCGAGTGGGTTTTACCAAATTTCATTAGCACGATTGATACTATAACATTTACAAAGTGTACTCTATGGATCTGCAAAATAAATTAAATTGAGTAGACATTGAAAATCACATGATTAAAATAAATTCATTTACAGTTTAGTTCCCACCATTATATTTATAAAATAAATTGAACACTATTTCTGTAGGAAAACTCAAATTAATCGGAAAGTCATGAGGCTGAGATTTTTGATAAAATTTATAAAGAGGTGTCATGTAGTGCCTTGAAAGACTACAGGACCCTTGTGGCTAAATCTAAAACCGATTGAAAAAATCACAAATAAATTTACTACATATTTGGAAAAGAGTAATGTTAGGAATACAGACACATTTAGATATAGATGTATTTGGAACCGTTGAATACACATGGACTCTTAATAATTGAGGGTTCTATGTACATCTAACAGTTATAGACATATTTGTGTTCCTAGATTTTTTGTTAGGAAAATCACAAATTAGTTCTCTCTTACTCTTCAGAAATTGGAGATGGTTTGCGTAATGACATGGGTAAAATCAGTTCAAAAGTTATTTATAAAAACAAAATGTTAAGAAACTCCTTTAATTTTTCATTTTTTAATAAAAAATAAATTATTGTGTTAAAATTTTTATAATGCAATAATAAATTGTAAATGTTGTGGTTAATTATTTTTTTGATCAGATGTGTTGTGGTTAATTACTGATTAATATAATATAATTTTTATTTGCAGGCTGGATTTTCATCACAGGCTGAATCTGGCATAAAGAGTGACCTAGGCTTGTCTAATGCAGCTGTAAGTTGTTGTGCATCATTTTCCCTATTCTCGGATTACATTAATGATATACAAATACTTGAATATAGGATTTAATATTATATGTAAAAAAGTGAAAGAACAAAATAGTATAACGTTCTTTTTTCAAAAAAAAAAAAAACAAAAAAATTGTTTGGAGTTTGTATCATATAGTGTTAAAAAAATGTTACTCTCAATCTATGTGATAATACATACGGACCTATTATATACCACATGACGATTTCTTCTCTTTTTTTTGTTTCTATGTATATGTAGACAAATGTATATATAGTAGTCGTTATGATTGGTCTTTACTTATAAGAGCACCGGTATAATATTTGTCCCATATAATTATTCAACTATAAAAATTGAGACAGAGGTGTTTGGTTTTTATATAATAATAGACATATTATTTAAAAATCAATTATTCAACAATTTTGAAGTATCATTTGCTTTTTCTGCTTGATACTCCCATAAGTCACATAGCCACATATTACATCTTTTTATTTATCTTGAAAGAGAAACGTTTGGAATAATATTTGTTGCGTGTGGAATGTTGTATTGATAGATAGATTGGAATATTCCACTACTTTTTTTATTGTTTTTGTGAGGGGTGATTTTCGGAAAAATTAATAGCTCAATAACCAATAGAAAATTACGTTTTGTGTTTTTTTTTAAACTTGTCACTTACAAGACAACAAATTGTCAAAGGACTCACCGCTGCTATGGCGGGAACGCACCTTAATGATTAAGATCACAAGAATATCTGTGAGCTAAAGCTAATATTCATTATTAGCGTATGAGTCATATAGGTACGTATTTGTTGATAAATTTAGGTGTAGATATGTTTAGAATTATCTGATTCACAAATGGTTCGTAAAAAGAATATCAGTTGATTCCAAATATAACTAAATTTATACAGAGTCTGAATGAGAGATTTAATTTTATCCAAAGACGTAAGCTAAAAGTGTATAAATAGATCCCACGTTGAAAGCGTTGATGATCTTATTTTGAAAATTAAACCGAGGGAAATGGATGTGTATTTAAGGGCCGTTCCGAGGGCGGAACAAAATCGATTGATTCATTTTCTTTACAATATTTTGGAAAATGATTGTGGAGATGTTAAACGTTAACGCCCTGGGTTTCAAAACTCTATTCTCTCACAAATCAGTCCCACTCATTCATCAGCAAGGAGAGAAGAAAATTTTAATATAATTATCCGTCAAATTCTTAAAAGAAATATAGTAAATAAAATAAGAGATTTATTGCACGTGGATAAAATAATTAAAAAATTTGTTATTTTCGTATTTAATAATAATATTTTACAAAAATAGAAGGGATATAAAAAAGAATGAGATACACTCTATAAGAGTATGGGTGTGTTAATTTTATCTTGAAAAATTCTAACCACTGTTTCTTAGCCGCTAGATAAAATATAAAATAAAAATTAATACACAGTTTACGAATATCGATATATTTTTTATAAATTATTTATCGCTTAGTAAACGATGGTTAATAACATCCTTTTATCTTTCCAAACGAATAAAATAGTGGAATAATTACATATCTGACTCTAAAAAATCAAAACTAATCAAACTATTTTTTGGACCGATCAATTTTGATTTGGTTGTTTTTTTTATTTGATTTGGTTTCTTGTCTTTTCTTTTGACCCCAATACGTGAGTAATGCCTCATTTGCTCTAATTTGATTATTCATAATCAAGTTTTGCTTTTATTCAAATTTTATTCACATTTGTTGTTTTGATTTTAATTTTTTTGAATTATTAGTCTATTCCGATGAGAAGAATTTAAAAAGTATAAAATTATATCCAAAAGTTAAAAAAAGTCACTAAAAATGACGAATAAATAAAAAAATTCTATTTTGAATTAGTTTTGTATTTTTTGAATTTTTTTCAAATTTAATCTATGATTTATAATTTTTTTAAAAACTCTCGTCAAGATAAATTAATAATCTATTAAAAATTGATAAAAAATAAAATAATAATTAAATCAGGTCAAATTTAACACACTCTTTATCTATAAGCTGTACAAACAGGCATGACACTGACGTTTTGCTAACTGATGCGGACAGCTTGGGTTGCGTGGGAATGTTTTATGTTTGGGTACACTGTTTATAATAAATATAATACCCTCCTCAAAATATTTAAAATTACTCTAATCATCCTTATTTTTTAAAGTATTATGCAGTTACTTCTTTTACCATAAAAATTTATTAAATGTCGTTAGATACGCTATTAAAATTTTAAATTTGAGAATTTTTTTAACAAAATAAACAGTAACATAATTTTTATCACGTTTAAAATAGCCTATGTTAAATTTTTGTGATTTTTCTAAAGTAAAAATTTGAACAAATTTTAAAACTTTGCTTGAATTTTAACTTTAAACAAATATAAAAAAATCATTATAAGTTATTTCGAACGTAATAAAAATTATGTTATAATTTATTTTATTTAAAAAAATTTCGAACATAAAGTTTTAATAGCACAATTAATAATGTTTGACTAATTTTAACAATAAAAAAATAATAGCAAAATAATTTTAAAAAGAATGAAGGTCAGAATAATTTTAAAAATTTTAAGAAGAAAATTGTACTTTTATGTTTTGAATGGTTGGGACACAACACATCACTCAAATGAGGTACACTTCCTGACCCACCCAAACACTTCTCCGGGCTGTGTAACTTTGTTATGGGTAGTAATTATGTGTATAAATAGTTAAATAATAATTTTTTATAGAAAAAGAGAAAGAGAAAAAGAAAGAAAAAGAGAAAGAGAAAGAGAAAGAGAGAGAAGACAAACAAATAAACCCAGGAGAGATTGAAAAAATTAAAACTCAACTATTTGTACATATATAATTAGTACCTATTACATTTTCAATTTTGGCCTTGTGTGTCTGTTACATCATTACCCCAATTACTTGACTTTTTAGTCCCCGCGCTTATATCATTCGCCAAACCAGTGGCAGATTATCACCCACGTGTTGCTACTTATGCTTAGATTCATATCTTTATCATCACCTGCTAGTACCAAGGCCTAATTTGATTTAAATTATCTTATTCTGATTTATTTTTTATCTTTATTTATTTTTTATTTGTTGTTTTAACCTTAATATTTTGTAAATTATTAATTTGTCTTGATAAAATAAATCTAAATAGTATAAAATTATATCCAAAATTAAAAAAAATATTACTAAAGACAACGAATAAATTAAAAAAACTCTATTTTTTTGGATTATTTTTGTGTTTTTTAAATTTTTTTCAAATTTAATTCATTATTTATAACTTCTCTGAAAAGTCTCGTCGAGATGAACCAATAAATTACAAAAAAAATTCACATAAAAAAAAAATTTAATAAATACTACAGTTCAAATATAACCTAAATATAAGTTTAACCATTCATACTAAGCACTTAGGCTCTGATTGGATGAATAATTATTTTAAGGAGAATAAATTATGAAGGGGGATAAAATGAGAGGAAGTACTTGATTTTTGGAGAATTGATTCATATTGATGTGACGTTTATAGAGAAAAGGCAAAAAAATAGATGGTTTGGATGATGGATTAAACATGAAAATAAAATTTGATTTGATTTGGATATTTTATGAAATAAAGAGATAAGAGTGGATGGATAAGAGAAAAAAATTAGCAAATGACTATTTTACCCTTGTATAGTGTTAAACTTGATTATGTATTAAATTAAGCATATAAATGTAAAATCTAATATATTTAATTAATTTTAGATAATTTGAAATATTAGCTAATCAAGGAATTAAGAAATTTATTATTTTAATATGCTTAATTAAATTTTTTTTTTTTAAAATGAATGCTTTTAGGAATTAATATATTTAATATGCAAAATCCATTCATTTTTTTTAGGAACCATGCTTTTTAAAAAAAAAACAGTTTTTAATTATATAATAATGAATTTCTTAATTAATTAATATTTTAACTTATTCAAAACTAATTAATCATTTGGTAAAAGAGATAAAGAAGACTAAAATCGTCAAAATAACTCCCCTGTACAAGTAAAATAATTTTTGGAGAGGCCAAAGGGTGTCCAAAGTTACACGGAGATTCTTCTTTTCTAATTTTTTAAGATGAGAATTATGGAAATTCGTTTTTTCGGCACTACTACGACAATTGCTGATATTCATACCCAATAGAAAAGCTTGCATTTTACAACAGAGTCACAAAAAGTTTGCAAAAATGTGCATAAGCTTGTTGCATTTCCAGAGAAAGAAGCTGTTAGCTTCGACTTACTTATTTGCTTACTCTTTTCAGAATCTTTTCGTCTTTAACTAATTTTCCTCAAATAATTTTACTCATTTGCTTTTTGGTATTGGTAATTATCAAAAGATGAATTTTGAGCCAATAATCAAACCATAAGAACATGCCAAATTTTTTACGTGTTTTGGTCAAATTTACATAAGGTTAGAAAATGTATTGTGGGGTTATGATGATTTGTCAATCCTGATTCGATTCGTCTCCTTAAACCTAATTACTCTTGAAAATTGCGCAGGGAACAACCAATTAGTGCCAACAAACTATTTCCAACCAGAAGACACTTCGATGTTTAAGTTAGAACGCGTAGGACAAAAGCACAATAGTGATAGTATTCGTAACTGAGATTTCGCTTTGTAATCATATCTTTATAAGCCATCAAGTACCTTAATTTAGTAATAGAGTATATCGGGATCCTTTTCTTATTGCTTACCGCCAAATTTGGCTATTTTCTTAGAGCATAAGAATTTTTAAGCAAGAACTTTCCCAAACGGAATAGTTTCGTTTTAGAGCATTCTATGCTCCAGAAGGATCTAACTGCCTCTTGGCCGAATGACAGCTTGATCATTTAGTCTCAAGAATACCCGTCTGGTAATACGTCGGCCAAAGTCCTACGCTATCGACGCGGTCTACGCCATGCCCATTCCGACCATTACTTTAATCTCTTTGGCATCGTGTCGACCGAAACTCCACGCTACCGACACTATCCATGTGCCCGAACTTGACTTGCCAGTTCGACCCATTTGCTCATATTTGAGTCGACCAAATAATTCGACGATGTATTCGTAGAGTTCTTAAAGGCAATGTCTTGTATCATTGCTTATACATACACAACTTGACAAGTGAAGAAATGAAAATCATGATGGGATATGGATGTCGGCGGCACAAAGTTCAAAAAAAGTGAGACCACCAATGCAACAAAACTACTCATATGGATGAAGAATAGCTTTTAATATTAGAATACCCAAAATTAGGTCTTTCTTTTAACTATGAACAAATGATTTTATGTTATAGTCAGACGATTAAGAAAAGTAAAAATTTTACGACTGAAATATGTGTTCAAATTTACTATGACCAAAAGCTTTGGGAAAAACCACAAGCATATAAATGGAAGACAAACCAAATGAGGAGTCATGCAGTGCATGTCAATTTACATATGGTGTGGAATCAGTTTTCCTCTACTTGACTATTATGGCCTATGGTTTCACCTCAATGTGCAGTACTCTTTATTCGGTTCAATGTTGACAGTTGGAGGAATGGTTGGTGCAATAGTGAGTGGGAAAGTAGCAGATCTCATTGGCCGGAGATTTGTAAGTTAATGCTATTTCTACTCTTTATGAATAAATCTACTGGCAGTCTAACATTATTATGCCTATGTGACATATCATTTTAAGTATAAAATGTAAAAGTAGATCTCATAAATTTCGATATGTGTTCAAATTAGTCAATACCACGTACACATGATGTATAAGTTAATGTACAACGTGATCTGTTAGCAACGCCTACAAGCCAAAGTGTACATTTTACCCTTCTCCCTTTTAGCAATTTTATACACACAACTCCGATAAAAAATTATGCAGCCGTATCATTTTGATCAATCTTTGGATTTGAAGTATTTAGTCCATCCATGGTGTTTGCCTCTGGGTTAACAGAATTTCTTAGTAACCTAACGAATTAGGTTTTAAAATGCCCATTTCAAAATGTGGTACATTTACTTTCTAAACCAGTGAATTTAATTAATATTTATGCTAAGATAGCAAAACAAATTGTAAAAGTCAACTCCCATTGTGGCGCAGACAATTATCTAACACTGGATTATAGGCTAATTCATAGATTTTGGTTGAAAATTGTGATGCAGACAATGTGGGTGTCAGCAGGATGTTACATCTTGGGATGGCTTGCAATAATATTCACAAAGGTTTCTTCTAATTTCCTTTTCTTCTTGGGGTGACCATCTATTTACTATTGGTTTTTAAGGTTTTTGGAACTTGGAGTTGCTGTTGTGCGTGCAAATGCAGATTTTCCCGATTGCCTGGTTTTATTGGGAGTCTCATTCAGTAGGTAAATTCATTCTTTGTGAATGCTAGCTAGCTAGCTAGCTATCCCCGGGTTTATAGCATCTCTAATGAGCTATTTCAAAAGAATTCGCGAGTTTATATCTTGTAATCCCCAACACCCCCGTTGATACGAACAACATTTTTGCAGCCTCTCCTACTTGTACTTTTTTAGTTTGCTCCATATTCTGAAATAATACCTTTCGACAAAAAACAGAAATGAGTAAAATTAGTTAGTTACATACTTTATTCTTCTGCGCATGTGCATCAAACACTAGTATATATATTTGTGTACGATTAAGTATCCAAAAATTATAGAGCATTATACACAACAATCCTCTTAATTAATGTTCTTCCTATTTCCCTTTCGAATTGTGAGCGAGTTGAGCTAGGGATGTCAATAATTCTCAATCCTATTGCTCCTGACCAATTCCCTCTCGGGTATCCTAAAAAATTCAGAAATCTGTTTGAATTTATGGAAGAAGTTGAAAATAAAATTGGAGAAATGGGTTGTAGGTTGTTTACATATCCCCTCCCGGGTCACCGTCTCTTACCCACGCCCCCATTTCCTTTTCTTCCACTTTCAAAAATATAAATGTAGCTAATTTTATTTGTAATGAAATGTGAAAGTGTTGCATTTTCATTCTGAGGAGACTTTTTTTAGTATGGTTGTGCCTCGTTTTAGGGATAATTGTTCCTATTGGGGTGGGATGGTTAGTATAATAAATCCTGGTTGCGGATGAGGAGGATAAGAAGAGAACATGCAATATAGAGATATCAAAATTGAGTTTGATGGTCATGCAATATTTGTTTATAATATAAGATGGGGAAATCCTCTTAACGTCTGTTTTCCCTACAAAAGAATTGGAAATAAGTAAGGATCCAAATGATAATTTTGACTCAGTGTTATTTTGAATTTTGTTGTATGTATGGTTGATGTAAATGTTTGAGTAGTGTTTGTTGAAAAGGGCGCTAGGTTGCTTGACTTTGGAAGACTTGTGCTAGGATTTGGCATTGCCATCCAATGTTACGTGGTAATTGCAGCATTGTTTATATATATATATATATATATTTTTTTTTTATCATGATCACAAGTTGTTATAATTTGATGTGGTTGGCAAAATGGTAAATGAAATTAATGCTGATCAGGGACCTGCCTATATTGGTGAAATCTCTCCCAAGAATACCCGAGGAGGATTTACAGCAGCCAATCAGGTAATAATCGCAACTATTGATCAGCTTTAGATAGCTGCTTCAAACTCAGTTATAGATATCTCAAATTAACAAATACATTACACTACATATATCCCGTATTTTTATATGTATGGTATACACCCCATTTAATCACTTTGCATTCATAACATCTTAAATAGAAATTCACAATATTCTTTTTGTGAAAATTCATTCAAATTCACAACATCAAGACAAAAAAGTTCTGCATTCAAAACAAATATTATGAATTTATGTTGTAAGGGTATATCAATTGTTATACCAAAGTTATGATTTTAAAATTGATCTTACCCATTTTTATGTAAAAAAGTGTCCGTTTCCTATTCATTTTTAAGTGAAACAAACAACTTTTGGGTCCCAAAAGTGATCAATTCGCATCGAATTTTGTGTTTCCCACCAATTAAATTATGAAAACAAAACTTGTTACTCTTTATTTACGTACAACACTGTTGTCACTTTGTACAGTTAGTGAACAGTTTTGGCTTATCAGTGGTGTATTTCGTCGGGAATCTTGTCCCTTGGCGTACCTTGGCTATTATCGGTAACATGTTGCCATCTTGTTAATTTAGGACCAAAATATTTATGATTTATGAATCTGATGTTCGTTATGGTTCCAGGAATTATACCATGTCTGCTGGAGGTTGTAGGCATATTCTTCATACCAGAGTCTCCAAGATGGTTGGTGAGTTTGCTTCTAAATCTCTGTTAGAAGCCTTGTGATGATAATTGACCACCAAGAATGCAGAAAATGGGGTCCCGCAAAGTCTCTTGAATCATAACAAGGGGGATTAAATTCATCGACATCAAAGATGGAAAAATCGTCTCAATTTCTTCGCTACTTCTGTAAAATAAATGTTTAAACGAAATTTAAAAAAAAAAAAAAAAAGGGATTCTCTCAGAATGGTCCTTTGAGAAAGTATATGCAGGTAAAGATTGGAAGAGAAAAGGACTTAGAAGCAAATCTACGGCGCCTTAGGGGAAAAAGGGCTGATGTTATTCAAGAAGCAGCTGAAATTAGAGTAATATTACAATTCCCCGTGTTATCAGTACTGTAATGTTTTTGGAGATTTTTTTTTTTTTTTTTGGGCGTCTAATTATATCCTGTTGTTTGACAGGATTATATGGAAACCATTCAACAGCTTCCAAAAGCTAGATTTCTAGATTTGTTTAAGAAAAGATATGCTCATTCACTAACGGTAAGGTTTGCACTAACCTTATGGCTGTGTTCGGATTTTCAACTTTTTGTCTGGATTTTTTAAGGGAAAAGAACAAGTAAGCGATTTGCGAAACTAATGCGTTTCTATTCTTTCTACCCCACATATATCTCCACACTTTCAAGATCCAAACAGAACTTTAGTGTAAGATTTAGTCTAATTATGTGATGTTCATCAGCTTCTTATTAATTAGCATACCAAATTATAAATTGCAATAGATTGGAGTTGGTATGGCGTGGCTAGCGATTTTTGGAGGTACCGTTGGGATTTCCTACTATGCAAGTTCCATTTATGAGGCTGCTGGTAATAAACTAGAGGCTTTTATTAATTTTCACTTTCATTGATTAGCTAAGGATGTGTTTGGATGATAGAGCTGTGGAAAAATTTAACTAGCTAGGAGAAGAGAAATAGTACAGAAGTCAAATACATAGATTTAGCTGTTTTACATCTCTCCTTTCCTTATGACTTTCCCTTTTCTGCTATAATTCAGATATCTGTCATCCAAACACAGCCTAAAATTATTGGGATTTGAGGATATGACTATATTAAACTTTGATTTATAGGTTGCTCCGTTAGCTTAGGAACTACTACAATGGCTGTTATTCAGGTAATGAATTTTGTGTACTTTTTCTTAATACGATTTACTGCGATGGGTGAACATGAACATAGAATTGGATATGATTATAGCCGACGATTGAAAGAACCTCAAATCCACAAGAAAGATTAGGCTTTGTTCGGATAGATGTGGATTGTAAATGAAAGCCTAGGGCTGTGACATTTGCTATTCAGTGAGGATATCTAAAATTTAAATTTGCTAGTTTACATCACGATTTTACCTTGAATTTGAGAGCGCTCACAAGATAGATTTGAAATGAGTAGTTAGTGTATTTAAGATAGATTTTGGAACTCAACTTATGCTTCTAGCCTGAAAGATGTGGCGAACTAAATTATCGTGGCAACAGAAAGAAGAAAAAAAAACTGTACAAAGTTGCATAAAGTTGATTTTGAGAAACATCAAATTTGTTGCTTTTGGGTTTCGCTTTCAATGAGCAGCTCTTAGCTGCCTAAAACTTTTGACAAACGTACAATAAATTTTTACGTGGAGCAATTTGAAATGCTTCATTTTAAAGGCAGCAGTGACACAATGAGAAAAGTAAATTCATCTCTGTCACCTCTTATCCACTTATAGGTAAACCTCGTTTTTTTTCCATAGAATTGAACAATATATCTTTCGATTGTTGCAATTCCACCATTGCCTTCACTTTCTTGGGCTGGCCTCGATTCCCCTCTTGGTGATCAGATATCCTAGGAACTTTCTCGACTCTACTCCTAAGGCGCACTTAGACATGTTAAGCTTCATCTCGTACGTACACTCTTAGGATGTCAAACGTTATCTTCAAGATTTGTTTCCAACTATTTTGACTTAACTAACATATCATCGATATATACTTTCATGCTATGCCCCAACAGTTTTGCGAACATCTTCGTGACTAAGCTCTGGTATGTGGCCCCCGTATTTTTTAGTCCAAAGGGAATTACCTTGTAACTATATAACCCTCGTGGCGTGATGAAAGAAGTTTTTGCTGATATGTTCTTTACATCGCTATTTGATGGTAGCCTCTATAAGCGTCTAGAAACCTCATTCGATGGTGCTTGGCTGCCGAGTCCATGAAAGGGGGTTTAAGTTGTGATATTTAGCCCATGATTTGCTATTTGATAATGGATCTTGCTCTGCCACTGCATATGATTCGACTTTGCAAACGTATTTTGTAATGAAACCTGTAAATACCTACGACATAAAAATAAAACATTACACTCCAAGTAAAATATTAAAAAGAACTTAACAAAAATAAATTAGGAGACGCTAATGTCAATATTTACGTGCCTATCACCCATTCTCCATGTTGTTTAGCTCCTTTACAATGCTTGTCTCCTCATCCTCCAGGATGTTCCCCTATATGCCATCCATTTGTCTACTTACTGCCACCTCAACATCATCAACCTCTGTTCTCTCTCTTTGTGCATCCTCCTTGTTTGCAGGTTCTTCTACGTACCATGGAATGGAGTTCATGGATTCTTGTTTCTGATTTACTCCACTTCTTTCATCTTTATGTAAGGATTCTTGCACCATTTCTTTTACCTTCACTTTGTCGGATTTGCCCTTTACCACCACCATAACCCAGTCATCAATTGTATTATGTTCCTTTGTCAAGATTAACATTTTTCCTTCTGGAAAAAAAGCTAGTCTCAATGCATTGTCATCTACAGCTATGAATTGACCCATCATTCTCTTATCTTATGAAATGTTAGTACATTCCATGTATTCAAGGGAACCCTTGAGCATCTTAACCATGTGTACATTTCCAAACTGGGGACTGTTGCGATATTGTGTTGTAATTATTTCCTATTGTAAGATAATATTCTTTCCTAGTTTAGAGATATTATTCTGTTAGGGAAATAATTTGATTATAGGAATAGCGTGATTGGAGGATCTCTCCATCTCTATAAATATGTACATGTGCAGATTACAGAATTATTATGAATGAAAATATTCT
>JABCMJ010047016.1:0-10428 GCA_014822125.1 Arbutus unedo | reverse complement strand
CACATGTTCTTCTAAAATGCAGAGTTTTGAACCCATGAGACTCTAAGTCTCTCCACGGTCTTAAAGTATTCTAACTCATGCTCTAATACCAAGCTGTTACGCCCTCGTTTTCAAACATAATACATAATCCATATTTACCATTTAAAAGCCTCACAATTACTCAATTATAGCCCAAATCAAAATTCTCATAATCTACAATTGATAACATGTTTCAAAATATTACAATTGATGAGGGCACTCTCGGCCCATTAAGACAAAATAACAAGTTTGAATTAATATAGTACGATTTGCTTTCAAATACAAAAGAAAGAACAAAAGATGAGTCAATTTACATCTTCCAAAAATAAGTTCTAAAAATGCTATGTAACTGCTAGGATAAAAGCCCCCTCAAAAATATGCACCACCATGCATATACACAGAATCTATGTCAAGGCTCCAAAATTGTACCTAAAAAATAAAGGGATAAGCCACAATACCCAGTAAAGATGTCTATACCAATATTATATGAATATGCAATAGTTTAGCATGTTATATGAACAATTTCATGATAACACACATATGAAACTAAACTCGTACCTCATCATCATTATTATCTCCATATCAAGAATATCATCACACTAAACTAGCAATGCTAACAAATCTAAAATTTCATACCGATACGATGGTTTTATTCCAACTAGCACATCACCCGTCAGTAACTAAACAACACCAGAATATACTAGCACATTTTCGAACACATCACACAACTAGCACGTCTCACGTCGAAGGCTAGACATTGTATTATGTCAATGCAACACACTATCCACGATTTTATAAATTACTACATAGCATTCATCACGCCAACAGATAATATCATACGCACACATAATTCGTCAAATGAAAACCCGAAACCATGAATTTGTCATCCATTCAACCATCAATCATAACTATCAAATAAAAGTCTAAAACCTCAAAACTGTGTAGCCATCAAGCAAAATCGCTGGATGTCGTTTGGACAGTGTAAGTTGCTGAACAGTCACCTTATAAGTCTTTGGAGCGATTTTCTAAAATGCTACATCGCTCGAGCGACCTAGTCGGTCTCTAAGTTTTCAACAGTTGATCACAGAATCGCCCAACCATTCAAATACTCAAAATACACAATCAAAATATGATTTTAACTAACAATACCTAGCATAAACACATAATAAGGGTGAAACATCCCTACCTCAAGTTTTAAATCAAAAAAATTGGCAAAATGAGCACAACCCTAGGTTCGGGCGGATCTCCAAGCTTTGAATCTTTCCTTCCCGAGCTTTTCCACACGATCTATCTTCAAATATCACTCAAGCACATCCCAAGACTTCCATATCTCCAAGGAATTTGAAGAAGATGAAGAGGTTGGGTGGTGGTGGTAAGGATAAGCAAAAGCAAGGTTTAGAGAGAGAGAGAGAGAGAGAGAGAGAGAGAGAGAAAGGTTTCTAAAATGGAAGTGTAGGCTCCCGCTCCCTATCCCCAAATCTAATTTTTAAGTCTCATGAGAGCTCCTATGTAAAACACCACCTATCGTAACGCATATAAAACTAATTAACACCCTCAGGCTCCAACATTGCTAATAAAATTCCGAAACACATAATAGTAAACTAAAAACATAACCCGCAATTAAATTCCAAATAATTATTTAAAAGCTCAAAATTTTTAGGGTCTTTACAACATGCAAGACCATAAAAGGACATATATGTTTCTAGGTGGTCCATGGGGTCCCCTGAGCCATCAAACTGCTCCATTTGTGGCATTCTAAACTTGAGAGGTAGTGGTCAGGCCATTACTTCCTCAATGAACGATGGTGCAATACGTGTCCACGAACCATGGTTGGGCCTCTAACCGCCATATGCTTAAGGACGTCCTCCAACTTCTCTCGGAGTTCTCTGATCTCTACCCCCTGTGCGACTGGCTCTTCTACCGGTGCTCCCCCATTGAGGGTGGGGAGATCTGCCCTTCCCCCGTCCATGGGGTGCCGTTCACTTCTTCCTCCAGCGGCCCTTCGTGTGCCCCTGCTATTCTGGGATCTTCGCCATGCACCCCCATCAAGTTGACTAATGGCAGTACTCCAATCTGAAGTTGCTGCACTAGGGCCTAGTTTTGCTCCATTAAAGCGGCCAACATCTAGGTAAGGTTCTACACCTGGGCCTCTAGAGAATTTGCATCTTGTGGGGCGTGAGCCCCTCGACCTCCATTGCGGGAGGCGTTACCTCCTTGGCCATCACCAATGATCGATCTCGTGTTCACCATTTTGTTCGGTTAACTAGCTGAATTTGTAAAGCGAGAACTGTCATTCCCATAGACAGTGCCAAACTGATGATGCCGAAAAATAGTGGACATTGCGTCTGACCGGCTAGATGGCTCCTACACAAACGTCCGATGACTAGGGGTGGTTGGCTGGTTGTGGACCCTCCGACGATTAAATTAGAATTGTTGTATGTAGGTGAAAGCTATCGGGAGATTCAAAGAGTAAATAGTGCGTCATCTCTCTGCCTTTTAATACCTTCGCAAGAGAAGGGGAAGTGGGAGTGAATCCTTATCGTAATTCATGCCGTGATTCCAAGGCTTGAATAATCTAGGCTAATTTCTGTCGAGCTATCTAGGGGATGTCGGGGGATCTGGTGGCCCATTAAAGGGACTATGTGGATTCTTCGGAACGATGCCTGTGGAGTGCCTATGATACTAGTCCAGGGTAAGCCTAAGCCGAGCAGGTCGTGGGTTGACGAATCAGCTTCGGTCTAGTCAGTCGATCAATCGGGTCAGTTGATCTAGTTAGTCCTTATAGGGTCCATATCTAGACTCTTCAGAAGTAATTGCTCATTCAATGCCAACCTCTTCACTCCTACCCTCTTCCCACTAATGTTTTGAAACAGTTAATTTTTTTCTTCAAAAACCCAACTAATCAACCAACCCTTGACCCTTAGATCTAAAGGGGTTTTCATAGACAATTTAAAGCTTTCTAATTGATAAAAAATGACCGTCGTGGCGTCTCATATTGCTAGTGAATTGACAATGACTACACAATTTGGGCTAATCAGACATGGAGTACACCATGTCTATCAACAGGTGACGCACACCATCTAGAATAGCATATGCAATCTTTGACCACATCAACAAATCACGGCTTTTATTTTTGCAATTTTTTGACGTTGATTTAATGACTTGAAGCAACTAACCAATCGATCCAAGGCTCTTCTAGCATATTAGCTTCCTTTATAATAATTAGAGAGTCATCCTATCGTCGCTTAAAGGTTCTAAAAGAGATCCAAATTAGGGTGCCTACAATTGGTTTTAGTTGTTAACTTATATGCACGACCTAATCATAAAAGGGAATTTTTGTTTTTGATGGATGCTCTTGCTGTTGAAGGATCATGGGGACTTTGAAAAATCCTTCTTTCTTGATAGCAAATATATACTGATTCTGAAATCTTGATTTAGTTATTGTTGGATGACTATGTCATATCTTGATTTTCATCTTTATGCTTGGATCATGGTATGTTGATATATCACATGAATATGAGCTGATCTTAGTTACTTATGCTCTAATATTCAAAATAGTGCATGCATCGAGGGGAAGCGTACTTGTAGGGAAAGCTTTCATATTGTATATTGTATTATATCCTAGCCTATGTATTTCATTAGCAAAAAGAGAGAGATTGTTAGAAGAAAAAAAATGTTCTGATGATGATTTAGAAATGAATTATAAAAACTCGTATTAGTTTTTAAGGATATTGGGAATTCATTTATTCATTCATAATTTTATTTATTTATATATATATATATTTTTTTTCCCCAAAGAGTACTATATTAAATATCTACGTCTAGTTATCTTTTGTGAAACTCCTTATGAAATTGTTTATGGATGTCTTTGGATTTTATAAGTTTTATTTATTAAATTTTATTTATAATTGATTACTCCATGATTTATGCCTCGTTTCCACAGCTACCTAAAACCAATTTGTCTAAATACGGAGCGGTCAACCGACTTCTCACAATCGGTCGACTGGTTAATTTTGGACGGTTGGCCGGCTGCTGCTATGTGGTCAACCGTTTGCAACTTTTTGCAGACTTTTTTTTACTGCGGATTAAATGATATATCCTTTGTTATTTCTGGTCAACGTCCATTTCCTCATTTATAGAAGGTCAGATAATATCTTGGGAGAGATTTGAAGAGCCTTACTGCATTTAATATTTTTAAATTTAAATTTTCTAACATTCACTTTTAGTTCTATAAATCCCGAAGAAGAAAAAGAATGCAGCACGATAAGAAATTCCAGACTCCTGCAAACTCAATACTTCTTTTGCAATCATCAA
Source organism: Arbutus unedo (assembly GCA_014822125.1). NCBI lineage: Eukaryota > Viridiplantae > Streptophyta > Magnoliopsida > Ericales > Ericaceae > Arbutus > Arbutus unedo. The sequence goes on along the minus strand of JABCMJ010047016.1, from coordinate 6,096 downwards.
TTTCTTTCTCTTTTTGTGCTTTCAATGTAATCATCTTGAGTGAGATTTACAATGAGTGAGTGCTCCATCATTTTATTTTGGAGAAAATCCTTTGTGAAGGAAATCTATACGTAGGACAAAGAAGAAAATTGTTCATATTATCAAACTATTCATTGTTCATATCTATATTCTGGTTCTTCCTGAAATCTAGAGCTTTAGTGTTTGGAAAAAATCTAGGCAGTTCGACTAACTCATTGGGAAAGCTATTGGGTTACTCTTGTAAAGATTTAGTCGGCACCCAAAGCTGATTGAGTTGATAGTGAAACAATAACTCCTAGGGTAGTGCACAAGCACCGAATCATAATACATGTGTTTGCTCTCTCTCTCTCTCTCTCTCTCTCTCTCTCTCTCTCTCTCTTCTCTTATTTGCACATATTTGTTATTTATTTTCATTAGCATATTTTCTGTATTTTATTTATTAGCAAAAATTTATAAACCCAAATCAATCCCTCTATTGCCTTTTGGGTAACAAGTTTATTTAAACAAATTTGACTATTTTGCCCTTTTACGATCTTTATTGAAAAGTTTGTGTAGGGATTAGAGTGGTAAAGAAGTGAGTATGGACAATCAAAATATTGAAAGGTTATTTGGAATTAATTCTTGGATTATCCATTCTCCAGTTTACTTTCAAAATTACATTCCACGACAATCCATTCCACAATCAACTCACGAACAACCATAATGAAAAACCTTCATAATCCATAACCCGAAAATGGATCGGCGAAACACCTCTGGTAGGTGTACTCTATATTTGATTTGAAGTCAAAATACGCTTTTCAAAACGTCATTTTTCCATCTTTCAATGTAACTTTTCAGAATCAATCCAAGACCCCAATTTTTCAGTGGCCATCTTGTATTTTACGTTGTAGGGTATAGATTTATGGGACTCTCTCACAAGTCTTGTTGAAGTTGGAAGAGGGTTGATCTGGATATGCTCCACTTGATCCTCCGGGTGGATACACGTCTCCATAAGAGAACAACCGGTCAAAGAAACCCCAACTAAGGAAAAGCTCATAGAATAAATGTTCTTCCAGGCATAAACTAATATCAAAAGCATATATGTAAAATGCTACTTACAGTGAATTCATATATGAGAGTGGCTAAGAGAGTTCTTACTGATCAACCTAGCGTAAGTTTTTCAAGTGATTTACCCCCCAAACTAATGGATATTCACCTTTATTTATAGGGATCGGTTGTGTCCTCATGAATGCACTCGAGTGCATTTTCTGCATTGAACATTCTTGATCGTGGGTTGATTTGACATGTTACAAAGCTAGCTAACATATTCACGTTGATCAGCAAAGCCGACAGAATATTTTGCAATTTTTCGATAGAAGGTAGGTCGGCAAGGAGTGGTCGGCTTTAGGATGAGACAATCACAGAAATTTGTCATATTTGTCGCTCGTACGTAGTAGATGTGTCGAGTCAGTAAACCATGCTCATTTCTCCGATCGGCTCTTATGGAGAGATGATAAGATATGACGAGCTGATGGCCCATGTTCATTCCTCAGGTCGGATCATCTACGGAGTTTGGATTATGTCTAGTTCCTAAAGAGATTTTATTCATCTCCCACATTCATTATGTGATTTTCTATTTTTGGTGTTTCGCAACATATCATATAGTGTATTCCGTAAGAATGAATTTTGGAAAATAAATTCGATAATGCATAATAAGATAATCACCTCCCGGTGAATTTTTTGGATTATCTATACAATTTTACATACTGTCCTTCTGCAAAATCTATTAGTGCATTATCACTCAAACACTTATACATATTCTCATTATAATCTAATAATCTATTAATTTACAATCTAGAATGTATAATTGAATCTCAAACACCACCCGAATACACAGCTCCATCAACAGTTTACCTGCCAACAGCCTGACCTTAATACATGCTTGTTTGGGAGCTTAAATTATGCATTCTGCATTGTGCAGAGTTGCATTTTAGCTATTTTGCCACAAAACTATGAAATGCATTATGTTAAAAATATTCTAAGAAATGAATTGGTGAACGCAAAATTCAAAAATTATTTCTGGATGAGATTTTTAGATTCTGATTATACTTTCACTTGCAAAATCTTTCAAAAAATCTATTTTATCCATATTATTCAAACACTTTTATAGATTTTTATTATGATCTAAAAACATATAATATTCTACAATCTATAATCTAAAATTACCTCCCAAACACCCATCTCAATATCTCTTCAACTCGTAATGTCCCTTACCACCCTATAATCAGTTTGTCTCTGGACAATTTTAATTTCACATTCATCAACCTTTCCAAAATTCTGATTTGCAATATACGAGAACCCAAATTATGAACAAGGCTCCAGTGGTTCATACGAAAAGAAATCCAAATTGGTGTAAGGAGGACGACAAAGCATTATTGTAAAAGGTTCAATTCTATTTAAAAATAATTTCTCTCTTAAAAGTAACAAATTTTATAGGTAGTTCATTAACCTACATTCTTCTTTATTATAGCATTCACACTAGTCTCTCTTGAACTCCTCATTTCTTATTTCGAGGAGTAATTTTTCTAGATATATTTCACATCAGCCTCCCTTGATGTCTTCCTTATTTGTGAATGCTACAGTGACTCCTTATATTTGAGGAGTCGCTATAGCATTCTTATTTAGTAAATGCAAAATTAGAATTGGTCATTATTCATTCTATTTAGAGAGTCTGATGCACGAGATATTAAAAAATGTGACCGTCTAAAGTAAAAATAATAATATGTAGGTTCAAGTAGAGAAGTACCTAGTACGATTGTACAAACCTGTATGTCGGCTTGTAAGTGCAAGTGCTGCACTCTACTCTGTTTCGAGAAACACAATTAGGAAACAAAAACCCAATTTGATGCAATAAAAATAAAAACACAAACTGAATAAATAAAGCATAATCATGGAATCACATGAACCTTTTCGAAATTAACAGTAAGATGTTAACGTCCTAACCCTTAACTTGTCCAAGATTCAACCCCAAAAAAAAAGCACAGAGCAACCAAACACTAGTTAAAAGAGTCTACCCACATAACATAAACCCAAACAGTGGCTCCAGAGAAGCCCTGAAGAACTACCACTTCACCCTTTTGGAATGGTCCATTTTCTACTTCCTCACCCACACTGCAACGACCACCATCATCAAAATTGAGCGCATAGCTCCAAGGATCATACTGGAACTTGCATTTCTTCTTCCCCGCCTTCTTCTTCACTGCCGCCCTCATTCTCCAGAAAAGTTTCCAGCACTGCTTCTTGCTGTAATTATTCACCCAAGCAAGGCTTCCAACCAAGCCCATACAGATTATATCTCTATATATGTCTATGCACACTCACACTCAAAATCAAAACCCACTTCGTATTTCTCTAGATATAGTTCACGAGTTGGTATAAGATTTGGTTTTAGTAAAGATTTCCTTGGTGGGTTTTTGAAGGAGAAAGAGAGAGGGGAATGAGAGGATGGGCAAATTGAAAACAGAGGTAAAGTGAAGCAGCAAAACAGTTGGGTTTTCAACTCTATTATATAAGGACCTGGAAAGAAAAGAACTTTACAATAGGAAAATGGGTATGAGAAAGAAAAATCCGAAAGTGTGCAAATCTTTTAGGTCTTTCAAGGTAGCTGTGCCCTCCACTGTGTGCTACGCCGGTTTCTTGCATTGGGACGCTCAAATTCCATGATCCGGAGAGAGAGAGAGGAGAGAGAAAGCATGTGCTCGAGCAGAGAGCCTCTCTATGGTCGTATTCAGAATGTGGTGTCTTTTGTTCTATGCCCATTTCCTCGGCATAACAACGTGAATTCCTCGAATACAAAGTGTATATGGGAAAGTAAGATGCACCGTATGTGAGTATATAATATGATGTGTGTGTATAGAAGATATATATGGTTGTAATGGTTGTTAATAACAACTTTTAGTCGGTTAAAATGTCTGAATATGGATGTAGCTGTCGGTACTTGGACAAGTGTGGTGAGTTTCATTCATGATCATGATTCAATTTATCGGTGATATAATATGAAAAAATATTTATCTGAACAGATTTAATTTGTATCTTGTAAATTTTTTTTTGGATACCGTTGATATAATATGAAAATATATTTATCTTTAGATAAATGACTTAAATATTGCATTTTCTCTTTTATTAAGCTAAATGCATTCTGAAACATATCAACCGGTGTTCGTTTAACAGAGTTGCGTCATTGACTTTGTCAATAAATTCTAAAATTGAACCGTTTGAATTATCAAAGCAAGTTCACAAAAGAACCAACAAAAAAGAAAACTAAATCGTCGAATCAATTTTATGAACCAAAGGAGGGGATATCATTATTTTCCCTAATTACAAAAAATGAGTATATATAAATAGCATTAAGAAGATAAGAGTATCTACTTAACATATTTAATTAGTTATCATATACACACACACACACATAATAATCCTCTCATTCAAGCAAGTAAAATGCCACGTTCTCTAAATATCTTTCCTACAAGAGACAATAACTCCGTTTGAAGACCCTCATCCTCTAATCGGCAGAAAGACATTCTAATATTTAAGTCAGCACTTAGTTCTTAATATTGCAATATCTATGTGTATAATAACAAATTAAAGCGTAAATCTATGATTTGGGTTGTGTTTGTTTATATAGATGTTCCCCAAACTGTCTTAGAGTCCCTTACAACTACTAATTTCTCATTAGTAGTTTTATTCTTCACGAATTACAAATCTTTGAACTAATTAAAGAAGCGTAATTCTGAACATTTTAAGGATTAGATCTTACTCCAAATGTTAGAGTCTTTCTCAACTACTAATTTCTCATTAGAAATTAAATTTATCTACAATCATCATCCTTACTCAACTTGATTTTGTCCTTAACTATTCGAGATCGGTACTTAACCTTCAACGCCAGAGTCCGAACATAACTCTTTAATCGCACTTCTTATGCAGGCTGCTGGGACAAGCCTTTGTACATTCAGCTACATATTAGTGCACAATAACACCATGTGCGCGTAATGACATGTTCAAACTTCTTGTGTTAGTTATCATATAAAGGGTTCATTTGTTATGGGGAAAAAAGAGAACAAAGGAATTTTGATAGAATATAAGCCGACGTGTCTTCAAACATGTTTAATGTTGTCCCTTCTAACATATATTGTTTCATATTAACAAGATCTTAAGTTCAATGAAGCCATTGATTTACTCTTCGCTTTATACAAATGTATATGCTAATTCGGTAGCCCATCATCTACCTAATAATGTTGGTTTTGTATCAAATTGTGATGTATGGACCCTGGTTACTCCAGACTTTCTTATGTTATTTTTACTGTTGATATTTCAATTAATGATATGTCACTTTTTATAGAGAAAGAAAAAAGAAAATACAAATTAGCGAGTGGCGTGGCATGGAAAGATGATATAAACTCATGTGCATAATGTATTAAACCGAAGAAATCTATTCATCTTCATCGTTTTTTTTCTTCTCTCTTAGAGTCATCTAGTAAATAAAGAGGAAAAATTAAAAATTAGGATTTCATTTTTCAAAATGGTAAGAAATCGGATTGGATTTGGATAAAAAAATAATTTAATAAACAAGTTGACGTCATCTAATTCGAAGGGGATTTTCTTAATCGATTGATTGCCTTTTATATGTGGTTAATATTCTTTAAATTTTTCCATTCATCTCTCCAAATCAATCTAGTGTTGGGGGGAAAAAATGAAATCATATGATAGACAAAAAGAAATTTGCAAAAAAAAAAAAAAAAATCCTAGTTCAAAGCTAATCATCGTCTGAATAAATTTGTAGGGGGGAAGGAGAGGTGATTGGAATCGCCTAAGTTGAAATAATCGGGAAATCATCGTCTGTATGTTCAATCAAATCAAAGCATCCCCTTTTGCACAAAACTGTTTTGCCTATGAACAGATGGTAATGTAGGAAGTTAGTGGTACATATATTTTGTTTTTGGATTTTAGATACCTTTCTCTACTTTTTGTCCTTTTTGTCTTCGTCTCCAAGGCCATATATTAATTATCCCTTTGTCCTATTACTTGGTGCAAACCTTTTTC
>JABCMJ010046994.1:0-19440 GCA_014822125.1 Arbutus unedo | reverse complement strand
CCGGCCGGCCCCCCCCCCCCCCCCCCTTAAATTTTCTCTTTTGGTCACAACAGATTCAAACAAACATTTAGAGGGCACACAATTTCGACTGGAATGTTGGAATACACAAAGCAATGAAACCCTACTGATGTGGTCCAGTATGGATAATGTAAACTCCATGAATTTGGTAAATAGAAAATATGACTGGATTACAGACATTATATAAGATTTTCTCCCACCAAACTCAAAACTCCTTTGAAATCAACCACTGCAAATAAGTGAGGAATCAAATTATATTTTTGTGTTTCACCTGATTCCGTTCCAGTGAACTGAATTTCTGAAGAAGAAAAGCTTTCATGTCCATAGTACCAGGCGGATTTCCAATACCTACAAGCGCATAATTACTTGAATTTGGAGACTAACAGCGGAGGAGAAAATAGTAGTAAAAGAAAGCTATGGTATTCAAGAAACCAACCTATGCACAAACGTGGAAACTCCCGGCGACCATCCAAATGTTCCATCACACTCTTCACTCTGCAATAAGAGATTAAAAGTTACGGTGAGACTTCAGTAACCAAAAGGCATTGTGATTGGTTTCAAAAAGTGCTATATAAAGGTAGACTTTATTAAGTTTCTCACGGTGGTGGCAACTAGGAGTAAAATGATCGGATAATGCAGGTCCCAAGACAAGGATCAAGGTCGTAAGAAAATTACATAATGCTTCATTGGAAAAAAAAAACCCTTTATAATTGAGGAAGGTCAAGCAAATTCAGGTTTCAGTTACAAAAAAATACAAGGATTAAAAACCTTGCAAGAAAAAGGAGGAATGAGCAGTAAATTTTATGCATATTTATGATCTTTAATGCAGCATCAATGGCTAAACATAAATCATGCACCGCTCCCAAAAAACTAGACGATATGCGCATTTAGATTAACATTCCTAATGATGGTCAAGTTTCAGGGTCAATCCAAATAAGGGTGTCAAAGCCATGCCAGCATATACCCCATGCATGTCAAATTCGCCACTATAACTGTATGTATAATTTCTGTGTAACCCTATACGTTAACGTTACAAGCAAACCATGGTTTTCCACAATTGGCTTGCTGATACTTTCAGTCATTCAACTTCATGCATCTAAATTCGAATAGAATATCCAATGAAAAGCTTTGTATTTCAGCAAACAGATATTCAGCCCTTGAAACAAGCTTGATTTCATCATCATTTTATCTGTATTAGGGGTTCCAGTGTTAACCCTGTCACCCCCAAAAAACCAAACTCTGCCTCACGTAAAGTTGCCAGAGTACAATTAACCTCTGGATTTGAAATCAATGCTTATATATGAGCTCAGTAGTTGAACAAGTTTTGGCTTGGCCTGTTTAGGTTTATGAAAGCACTTTCCTATACCAACACCCCAAAACAGTAAAACATCTTATGCAGCAAACTGTTGCTAGATCAATGACTTCTTCTAGCAGATCGAAATTGGTTTTACTGCAGTCCAGGTTGATAAGCTAGACAATTACACTGCTCAAGTCCAACAAAATTCAGTAGTTTCTGCTGAAAAAGAAGAAGCGAATGTTCTGAAAGAACACAAGCAGGCAAAAAAGCCAACCACATAAACAAAACCCAAATTTCGTCCTCCCAAGCTGTTCATAACTCGCTGCAAAGATAGAGACATTTTTATGACAAGAAAAGCATTCCAGTAATCAAGCTAACTGTAGTGCTACTTATAAAGTTGAAGGTCATAGTTATATTGCAAATATTATCTTGGAGTAATACCCATTGTGATACCCATGCCCTCCTTTTTGCTGAAGCCTCAATACACCATTGGAAAGGCTCATCTCATCGTAAACCTACAGTAATGTTACCCAAAAACATGTTCTGGTGAGCAGTCTGAAGATTCTGAACAAGTATAGAGTAAAGCACGTGATTACTTGTTTCTTTAGATATATCCTCTGCATTCCATACCAAGAGGATATGACGCAATGGCACTTGATAATATGCAGCAAGTGGTCCAACCTTGAGATAAAAACAACAGCAAAAAAAACAAAAAGAACGAATGACAGTCAGAGACTGTTGAATGCTACCTTGAGAAGCAATGAACTAAGAGCAAAAAACTATCTATCTTCGTATAGGAGGTAAAAACAGAAAGTGATTTAACAATCTAAAAATAAAACTAAGGGGTTAATATCGTTTGAAATCCACATAACACTGGCATCAATTGCAAGATGAAAAACTTTAATGTGCATCGCTGAGTACTCACTGCTGCAGATATCTAATTTGTAGATCTAAAGCAAATGATTTAATAGCCTGTAATGTTGCTAAGTATTGAAAGTCCAACCTTACTGACAACATTAAATCAGCAAGCTGCATAGAGATTTAGAAGTTTGAAATCACAACACGGCATTTGTCGGAATTTCAGTGAAAATCCTCTGTGCAATGTATTACTTGAGTCATTTTAGAGTCCTTGAGATTGGGATTCCAAAGGAGATTGCGGAACATCATGATAATTGGATATATAAAGGAATCACAATTTATAGAGCGAAACCATTTCCTGTATAAAAACAAAATAATGAAACGAAATGGGCAAGATTCAAACTCATTGCTTACAATTGAGCTATGCCAGTTTCCCTAAGATTCCCCGGTTCATATCAGTTTTCTGTTGGTGCTTTTGATTATGAAAGATATGAGATGATCACAAATAGTAGCAATTTTTGACAGAAGCAGGGATTGGCAAGGGAATAAGAAGGCTAGTAACAGTGGATACTTGTAAGTGCTAAAAAAATCAATTGCTGAAATGAAAGGTGAGAACTAACCGATTCCCCACTGAAATTCATGTAGGCTTGCGGTTTTGCCAACAGAACTGGTACCTCCCCAACAGAACCTGTAATGATAGAATAAAACTTATTTAAATCACTACTAAGTTTGACCACGGGATTCCCAAATTCGGACAAAGAGAGAGAAGTAAAGAAAAGCACCTATTCCAATCAAGGCTTTTGACTGTATTGTGTTCAACAGAATTCCTTGAGCTTGAGAAATGAGGTCAATCATTTCAAAACCAATCTAGTACACATTTCACAAACTTGTTACCAGAGGAAGTTCATAGCAAATCAACATCAACAGCAAAAAGAACCAAGAGCAGACAATCAACAAAAGCTGGGGATTACATTGTGGCGAGTCCCATGATACTTGTTCCCAGGGTTTCCCAATCCAACAATTAGCCACGGCGTATACTCCGTTCTAACCCCATTGGGATCATGAATTGAAGCCGATACACGAAGCCTTCCTGCATCTAAATGCCTCTGATGAAAAGTAGGGTTTCTTGGGTAAGGGATGCAAGTTTTAGGGGCAGAAACTGCACACAACATTGACCTAATTAAAAAAAAAAAAGAGATAAAAATCAACAACATCAGTAAGAATTTGCAGGTTAAGAACCACTACCATGGACTTAAACATACCTCTAATCAAGTTCTTTTTTTCTCACGATTAACGTTAGTATGATGGTAAATATTATATCTCTACGAAGACAATACTCGACGTAGGAACTGAACTTAGACCTCACCCACGAAAAAGACATACTATACAAGATGACCAACGATACGAAATGGGTTTGGCCAATAAGTTGGGACATTGTTCGTAGCTCATCTCTGGAATTAAACCCACTAATTAAGAAAGAGAGAGACGCTATCGCAGTGATAGAAAAAGTTTATTTTTCTGGTTGAATGGTTCATAGTTTGTGAGAGTAAAAAGTTTAGAAGAGATTGAGACGAACCTCGTTGGTAAAAGATAAGTTTGAATTCCCAGAACTGGGTTTGCCTTCGATTGAGAAGACGACCGATACAGTTCTGCTACCGCGGCGGGACGATTTCCTTTGGCCGTTTAGACCCGGTGGAGACTATGACTACAAAGTGGATAGAAGATATTCCACTTCCCATTTTCTTAAACTGTTCGTTTACATGGCTACAAAAACACAAAAATAAATCTCCCATTAGGCCGGTTTGGCGAATTTTTTTTTATTTTCTTATTTTTTTAAATGTCATTATTTTACGTTTACTTTATCTATATAATCTGATTCATTTTGACGGGAATAATTTAAAAAATAAAAAATTATGTCTAAATTTTAAAAAAATTAGTTTAAATTTTTAAGAAATTCAGTAAAAGAAAAAGTAATAAAAAATATATATTTTAAATTACAAAGTTTTGAGATGTGTCGAATTTTGACTTGGAATTTTTTTTTAAAATTTAACATAAATTTTTTCGGATGTAATAGGAGTTATAATATAATTTATTTTGTTAGAAAAAATTTCAATTTTAAAATTTTAATAACTTAACAAATATAATTAATTTTAATGATATAAAAATAAACTACATAATAATTCAAAAAACGGAGATTAAAGTAATTTTAAAAATTTTAAGAGAAGTATTGAATTTGTCAAAAACATGTAATTCACTTAGGTTTTAAGTCTATTTTTTTTTTTGGTAAAATGAGAGTCCCCGCCGAAGAATTAATTTGAGAATTTTCGTCCTTATTTGGTTGGACAAAAAGTTTTTTTAGAATTTAAAATAAAAAATTAAATTTTATTTATATTTGTAGTCGCATAAATTTTAAATGAATCACAATCTTTATTATTAAATTAAAAAACAATTCTTTAATTCCAATTACCTCTCCAGCTGGTGGGCTTCCTCATTTATGAGCTGGAGAGTGGAGACGGCCCAGATTTTGAAACACAGATGTCCACCACTTTGTTCTCTCTCTCTCTCTCTCATCTTCTCCATTTTCTCTCTTCTCTCTCTCGTACCACGCTCACGTCAGCCTGCAAGTCTGCCACGTCTCCAACGCAACCCAAGTCTTATCCATAATTTGCAACTGAAATCTAAACCAAATCCATTAATCACTTTCCTTTCGTTAGGTTATTTTTTAACTAACCTTTTTAATTATTATTTTTAATGTTTTTAATATTTCTAACATTGTTTTTTTTTTTTTTAGTTTTCGTCCGAATATTTATAATTTTTCAATCTCTCTGAAGAAAAGTATAAAATTTAAGAAAAAATTATGAAAAATTAAATAACATCAATTATATCTAAAAATGTGTTTAAAATCATATAATATACATAAACTTCACATTATATACATCAAATACTCTGAATACGATCTTTATATTTAATCCCGAACACAATTTATATATTTGATTTGATATTCGCGTCCGTAACATTTTACTCTCACGGAGAGAGAGTTGAATTTCTCCAATATTCTCTCTCTCTCATATTCTCTCAGGGAAACCTCCAAAGCTACTACTTTCTGTCATCACTAAAACCTCAACAACTCAGAGAGAGAGATCTGTTCTCATTCGGATTCTGCTATCGCCTGATTTTAATGTAATATTTACTCGTCGAATCTCTTGTTTCCGTTGGAGTAATCTTTATTCGCATGTTTATTTTTCCAACTAAAATGGATTAGATCTTAGTTGTTAGTAATTTGCTTTCATTCTCTTCAATCTCAAAAAAAAAAAAAAAAAAACTATACTTATTTTGGTGTCACTGTAGTTCTAAATGTTGTTAATTTTCTCTCTAGGCTTTGGATGTAAAGTATTAATCTTTGATTTTTGTCTATGTATCAGCCAAAATTGTGAGGATGCAAGCTTCAACTTATGCAGTCAGAGGTGGTATAAATTTCGACGTTCTTAAGCGTAGGAAGACAAGTTTAGCTTCCAACATTCTGTGCTTGTCGAAAAGGTCCACTTGCTCCGGATTACACCTTGGCTCGATCACCATGGAGGCTGAGCTTGTTCCTTTGAGAACTGGCGTCTTTCCGTCACCGGCCAAAGCCAGATCAGTAGTCAGGGCTCAATCTTCTGGTTTGTACTTTCTCTATTCTCAGTTTAATCATCATTTCGATTTGTTTTAAGTGTCCTAATAGGACATCAGTGATGTTTCTAGAATCAAAGTTGAAACCCCAGTTAGAATCACAATTTGTTTATATTTGTGCTTTTTCTTGTTTTTTTTAAGCATTGTACTGATGGCATGCAATAGTTCTGCGTAGTTCTGTGGACTGTGATGCGCGGTACCTTCTTGTTTATGGCATTATGCAAGTCTGCCAGCATTCTATTTTGTTAGAGGGAAAATGATTCATTGCGCCGATTTCTAGGTCACAATCGTGACTGTGAGGGAAAAGAGATAAAACAAAAACCAATGAAAACGGGCAATGGGAGAATGGAATAATCATGGATGTAATAGGAAAAAGGTAGTTGCCGATCATTAATCACTTTCGTCTTCGGATAGTCAAAAGACTCAAAACTGCTTACGGCTTTGCTTGACAAGTTCTGCTTGCCAATTTTGTTGCTGCTCGCCATTTTGTTCTGAAACACGAAGGTCAAAACTAAACAGGTGGTGTCAATTGATTGAATAAGCCGAACATGAAGTTTTTGTATCTCCTAATCTTGTGCAGTAGTGGCTGCATTTGAATTGTTTGGTTTGTATCGGGGCAGTAAATTATTTTTCTGCTTTGAGTATGAAGCGTTAAGCAAACAACATTTCTTCCATGAAGAGACCTTGCTTTTATTTAACACTTGCGGACTCTGCCTCAAACCATTTTAGGTTTTTCTATGTTATGCTTCTTTTGGTGTAGGCTTCCGAAATATGTGGTTTCACTGAAAACGCTAGTGTGAAAATGATAGATTGGGACATGGATTTATGTAGAGACAAGAGAATTACAAATGCATGGCTTCATAATGCAATTCTGTTATTGGCATGGATGACACAACATGCGTGCATACTATATTTATATTCTTAATGAGTAAGGTTCTTTCATGCACTTGAAAGTTTTCCCATTTGTTTTGGTGGATTTGATACTTTGCGTAATCTACTCAATATTTCTTTAACAAAAATCACGTGACCTTGTTTTGTAGAAGGTGATATAGAGGATGTCGCTCCTGCCAAAATCCAAGGGAATAATTCTGGAACTGTTCTGCCATATGTTGGCGTCGCCTGCTTGGGTGCCATTTTGTTTGGATATCATCTAGGGTATGTCGTATTTTGATGCTCTTTTCTCTTTCTTAGAACGCATCAGTTCAAGAATTTGAGGTTTTGATCAACCGTGGTTGATGGACTATTTGTCATTCTACTTTTTCTTGCTCTGGTGTTCTGGTCAATTTTTTGGATTCATGTTCAATTGTTATTCATCTATTACTCCGGTGTTAATTGGTTGAGTTTTCATGGGTTTAATTGTTAACCTATGCTCGTGTGCTTTAGGGTGGTCAATGGTGCTCTTGAGTACCTCTCCAAGGATCTCGGGATTGCTGACAACGCTGTTCTGCAAGGCAAGTTTTCATTTGACATCAGATGAGAACTGCAACTATTTTACTTGCTATCCTTCATTAAATGTTTACGAGTTCTCTGTTTCCAGACTAGGAGATGTGTTTTGTCTGTGCTCTGTGGACCATGAATTCTCCTTTTGTGGAACTTCTAACTTCCAATTTCATGATTCCCTCTGGCTGCATCTGAATGATGATTCAGTAGTTATCAACCTCTAGTCATTTTCTACATGCTTTTTTATATTTTCAATATTTGGTGCTTTTTTTTTCTAGTGCATAGTTATATGGAAAATTTTACTATTTTTCATCTTGCGTTGTTTGGTGTAGGATGGGTAGTCAGCACACTTCTGGCTGGTGCTACTGTTGGTTCATTTACTGGGGGCGCACTGGCTGACAAGTTTGGCAGAACAAGAACTTTTCAACTAGATGCAATTCCACTTGCTGTAGGAGCATTTCTTTGGTCCGTTTCTCTGTCATTACTGATGACATTTGATCTTTTGTTAGATTTGATTAGATATAATTCACAGATGGTGTCAATTATTCAGTGCCACAGCCCAGAGTGTACAGACAATGATAATTGGCCGTTTACTTGCTGGAATTGGGATCGGTATCTCATCTGCTATTGTTCCACTCTATATATCTGAGGTAGTAACATCTCTTTTTGGGTGCCAGTTTCTTTCTCTCTGTATTTTCTAAATGCCTTTCCATGTTTTGTCTGACACATTAGATCTCACCAACTGAAATTCGCGGCACACTTGGATCTGTCAACCAACTCTTTATCTGCATTGGGATTCTCGCAGCATTGGTGGCTGGGTTGCCCTTGGCAGGAAATCCTTTATGGTATTTGCCTGTTTCTTGGTATCTAGTTGCAGACAGGAAGTCTTAATGCTTAGAGATAAACAAACCTTCCATCTAGCTTCGCAATCAGACTAACGTTGCGTAATTATATGCTACTGCATATTCACAGTATTTTCCTCTCCCTGACAAGCTGCCAAAAGTAGGGAGCTATGTAGAATCTGTCTGATTGAATGCGTACATCCATATGGCCTTAAAAAAGATCAATTTCTCGTTCAACAATTAACCTCGATGGCTTATAGCTGCCTGCTGCATTAGAATGGAGTTCAGTAACCGAATAGGAACCACGAGAATACTATTGCTCTGTTTTATTTGGGATTTTATGGTTGTAAAAACACACATTAATTTATTAAGCCTTTAAAGATTGTGTCTATTTCAGTGGAGCTCTAGGTGATGCAAGCCTGATTGAGAACTTTATTGTAGATTAGTAACAGTATAATATTTGGTGTTCGAATCTGGTGTTTATATGCAAGTTTTATTAGTTTCTGTTATCCTTCCTGTTGTCTCTCTTACTCTCTTCTCTCCTTATCTTTATCAGGTGGAGGTCAATGTTCGGTATTGCTGTTATTCCCTCTGTTTTGTTGGCTTTGGGAATGTCATTTTCCCCAGAAAGCCCTCGCTGGCTTTTTCAGGTTTTCTCAGCTATATTCATTGTTTTTATTTATAGGTTACGGCTTATTGTTGATGGTATTAAGTTAGATTTCTTTATTTGCAGCAAGGGAAAGTTCCGCAAGCTGAATTGGCTATAAAAACACTATTTGGACAAGGAAGAGTTTCTGAGGTTATGAATGACTTTAATGCAGCAAGTCAAGGTTCTTCAGAACCAGAAGCTGGTTGGTTTGACCTTTTCAGTAGCCGCTACTGGAAAGGTATACAAGATAAAAGTGGAAGCTATTTCTCTTAGATCACAGGCACAAAATTGTGGATTTGCAAAAATATTATTACTCGTCCTCTATATTTGCATTTATTAGACCCCCATGGCCCCATTAGATACCCTGGAAATTAAATTTTACTGGCTTAGTATAACTTTACTCAATGTTCGCTTTGCCTTGGAATTTAGTTCTGGTTGTCACTTATAAGTTTGACTCTACTTTAATAAAGGTGAACTGGAAAAAGAACATCTGCATATCTGTCTTTTCTTTATCTTAGAAGTCACCACCTTACTATTAGATGCTAGTTGTTTTGTTATTGGGGTAGAAAATGTGAGGTGCTTGTAGAGCTCTCTAAGTGGTGAAATTCTTCATCTTCCTCCAGGCTCCAGTAGTAAGATATACATGTTGTACATATCGTGTTGATAAGTTGATCTGTGGTCAATCATTATTTGCTCTTCTGTAGCAACTTCTCCACTAGTGAATCAGGCATGGTTATATGCTAAAGCCTACTCAAATTAATGCACGTGAACAGTTAGTACTGGGAAACTGAAACATGGATTCCCTTCCGATGAGATTTGTTTCTGGTCTTTCTTTTTTCCTTATTTAGGTGGCAATATCTGTTTTACAAATGCTCAGATTTGGTCTTAATGGATCCTGCATTAAGATCTGCAGAAAGATTGTAAACAGATATTTGGCTTTAGAGAGGTGAAAGGTTTCTCTCCAGTCCTGTAAGTGGAGTGGACCCTTTGGTCTGGTAACATGGACCTATCATGTGGTCAATTATGGCCTGATAGATGATCAGTGGTGATCATAAGATAGACTATGTGGTGGGGCTATGTGGCTCAACTGGACAGTCCAGTTCAGTCACATAGCCCTAGTGGATAAAGCACATAGTTCAAGAAAGATGAGCTTCAAATTTGTTTTTGGCTGTCCTTGAAGTGGCTAATCCGGTTTTTATTGGTAAACTGAAACATTGGGCAAGAGAAGAGGCACATGCTGAAGCTGAATATGGTTGGGAATCTAACTATAGTTGGTAATTACTACCTACGTGGCAACCTATGTTTTGGGAACCCTTTTTGATGTTGCCTCCATGAGTGTACCGAACATAAACTATGTCAACATGACATTAGGTCGAAGATTTAAAATATGTCTAGGTGTTATTAAACCCGCATATGTAACTTATTTTTCTTATTATTCTTCTGACTTTCCTTCCTATTGCAAGTTATATCTCAAAATTCTGGCTTTGTCTTGCTGCAGTCGTCAGTGTTGGAGCAGCACTTTTCTTGTTCCAACAGCTAGCTGGAATAAATGCTGTTGTATATTATTCGACATCTGTTTTCCGCAGTGTTGGAATTGCATCTGATGTTGCAGCCAGTGCTCTTGTTGGGGCATCAAATGTTTTCGGTATGTTTTTCGTGATTTTTGTGGGAAGATCAAGAAAAAAATTTGAGTCCTGGTTGGCACTTGGCAGTAATGGCTCATGGTACTGGACTTCAATCTTCTTGTAGGTACAACAATAGCATCTTCTTTGATGGACAAACAAGGAAGAAAAAGTCTTCTGATTACAAGCTTTGCTGGAATGGTAATTCTACCTTGAGATTCCATTCTCTAGTTGACGCACATGAGTTTTGTTGTTTTGATGTAATGTAATGAAATGAAAAACTAGAATTCTGGAACTCCCTTTCTGGTTAACCGTTTTCCCTTCCCTGCATTCTTTTTTTTTTTTTTTCTGAATTTATTTAAGGTATCAGAGTCCACTTTCCTGTGCATGCACTTTCTATTCTTTTCTTACTGAGGGGGTGCGCCCAGTGGGGAATCTTATGTAACTAATTTGGAGTAGCATCTCCCTCATTTTACGTATGTTTTATAAGCTTCCCCCTATCCAAGACAAGATTGGGGATTAAGCAGGCGTAAAAACTATTAAATCTGGAGTCCCAGACAAAACGTTTGCACATATACTTGTGTGTTATTGACAAAATATGTCGAGGACTGTGATTTCTTAATATCTTGTTACTTCCCCGGTGACAGTTGCATAAATGCCTCATTTTTCCTTACCATCCTTTAAAGTCTATTTCAGCTAGTATCCTTGTTCAATGATCTGGTAGTGTGGTCGATGCTTTCATGTGATATTTTGATTTCTGTATAAGCAATTAAAATGTATATTTTAGACGGATAGCAAAGCAGGATTTGAACTGGCTCTAATTGTGTCTTGTAACTGCATATGATTCTACTCCCATATATTTCTACGCGTATTTCTTGTTTATATAACATTTCTACTTCTCTCGGTTATATATTCTGTCCGTTTTCAAATCAAGTTTTGGACCCATAATTTTCAGGCTGCTTCAATGCTATTACTTTCCTTGTCGCTCACTTGGAAGGTCCTGGCACCGTATGCTGGCACCCTAGCTGTTCTTGGAACTATACTGTAAGCCGATTTCTTTTGTTCTTTTTTAAAGTTTTCACCTGTTAAATTCGACATTCTACTACCTACTGACCTAAAACATCTAAACATGACCATCTTTCTGTTTACACAGGTATGTATTGTCCTTTTCACTTGGTGCAGGTCCAGTGCCTGCTCTTCTACTTCCAGAGATATTTGCATCCAGAATCAGAGCAAAAGCAGTTGCCTTATCATTGGGCATGCATTGGGTAAGTCATTGAACAAGACAAGTTGTATTTGTAATTTCTTTGCTGCAGTAAATCAGTGTGACAAGCAAAACTTGCACCTCCAAGTTCCAGATGGAAAATAAAACATTTGAGATGTATTTGGATCACCGATTTAGGGAGGGAAGGGGAGAGTACAAGAAAGGGAAGAGGTAACAGACTGAAGAAACAATATATTCTTTTGATTCCCCCATCATTCCTTTGCCCTTTTTTATCAGCCATGGCTCCTTTGCCTTGGTAAATTCTCCACTAATCCATGATCAAAACACAAGCCTTAAACTGCAAACAACTTTCCCTGCTGGACAACTACAATTTAAAAAGAGAGAAAACAATATAGGGTAGACTGTGCTGCATCTGCTGGATTTTCAATGGTTAGGTTCCATTATGATATTCTTGCAAGTATTTTTTCCTCATCTGTGCCTTTTTACTTTGGTGACAAACGTAACTGTTTTCTTCTTGAACAGATATCAAACTTCGTCATCGGTCTATATTTCTTGAGTTTTGTAAATAAGTTTGGGATCAGCTCGGTGTACTTGGGATTCTCAACGGTCTGTCTTCTAGCTGTCTTGTACATAGCCGGTAACGTTGTGGAGACAAAAGGACGATCACTGGAGGAAATTGAGCGTGCTCTTAACCCCGCAATTTGATCACCATGCGTTTTTCCTCAATTGCACTGATGGTAATAATACGGATCTGCAGTCAACTGACCTGTTGAAGGTACTCCTCTCTATCGTGATCTGGAACTCTGCAGAAATTACATGTTGGAGCTTGATGCTGCTCTTTTTGTTCTCCCGTTTTGCTGTATTTCCACTAGATTTTTGGCATTTGTAGACCATGTCGAGCCTGGGTTTTGTGCAAATATAAGCTAGTTCTTTGTTACTTGGTACCCAGTGTTTATGCACCAGTAACAGCAAACGAGAGTGGCACGAATTATTGAAAACATAAACCAAGTAAAACTATTACTGTCACCTCACTTGTACTTCATACAACAACCAGATTTTGTTGTATTTTATCTTCACACTCCGTTGATCTGTAAAGGAAAATGCTTCATTTCCTGTCCCTGTTATGCGACCAGTAGCTGATGAGCGACAGAAACAGGTGCAAATCTAGGATTTTTGTGCACCACGTACAACACGTTCTGTTGTGCATTGTGCACAATGCACAACAGGGCTCCAAGTCCAAGAGTGGGTCCAAAGAGTAAAATGTTACAGTTAGTAAAATTCTAGTGGGTATATTTGGGTTTCAAGTAATACCCAAGTTTTGTGTGGACTCAAGTAGTGTGAGTTTTGACCCATTTGTCACGCGTGCCGCCACCTGTCGGATTGACTCATGCTCAGGTTTGGGATTGGCTTGGTTGGGTGGGGTTGGGTTGGGCCGGGCCGGGCCGGGCCTTAGAGTTAGTTATTTTGGGGTTAAATTTGTTTTATGTATTTTATTTTGCTTAAAACTTATTTATTTTGTGAGTCAATGTATCAATTTGCTGGAACTTATTCGCTTTCGAACAGTTGTGCCGGTTTGGCACTCACTTGTTACTTCCAGTCAATCACCCATTTCCAGTGTCCAAATTTCATTTTGGAACTTGTTCGCTTCCGAAAAGTTTCGTTTCTATAACGTTTGGATTTTGATATTTTGTAAGTAGGTTTATTTCGTTTGTCCTTCAATTGACAGATAAAGTTATCTGCTCACATGCCAATTATAAATATTGTTTGAATTTTGTTGCAACAAGTACAGTTATATGCGAACCGGCAACTTGATCCCTTTTTTAGCTATATCAATCTGCTTGTTTCGGTTTGATTTTTTGTAGAGAATTTTAGTTCAATTTTGACTTTTTAACTCTAAACACCAGATCGGACCAAACTAGATTGGAATAAAAAATATAATTTTTTTTATAATTTGTATTTGTTTCGTACTATGTATTTGTTGTTATTCTATGGTCTGTATTTTTTTAGTTATCTGTAATATGTATTTTTTTACGTTGGGTTTAACTCTTTAATAGTTCAAATGTTTATTTTTCAATAAAAATACAATTTTTTTTCTTATATTTGGCTCGATACAACCAGATTGAAAATCAGACCGAACTGGACCCGACCGATACCAAAAAGATTGAACCGAACGAAATTGAAATAATTTGATTTGATTTTGGTTAAAAAACTCTTGCACCAAAATTTTTTATTTGATCCGAATTTCTCTTCAAACCAGACCAATTACGCCTATGTTTGTGCCTTTGCGTCCTTGTCTGGGTCTCACTGTTTGGTTGGACTAATGACATGGATTAATTGACGTTGTTGGTAAGTCTTTATTTAGGTTTTTTGGCATTACGAGATACGAATGAGCACATGGCACGACATTAAATTCACACAGAAATCACGCAGAGTGTTGAAGAGGAAACTGACCTAAATTATAGCAATGGTTTTTTCTCTCTCTTATTTGTCAACAACATAGTTTTATATAGTTTTATCCCTACTAGCTTTAGCTCATTACCCAAGCAATCAAATGTTACTATATATAATTTTTTTTATAGCCAAAATTGTTCAGATCAATTCTTACGCACTTTGATATTATATAAATATAAAAATATATTAAAGCTTTTTATATTTTTTTTATACATTTATTTAGGCATGTGTAGACGATATAGAACTTAGAAACTTCTCAAACTTATCTCATTTGAAACTCGTTTTGAGATTGACTCGGAATATAAATTTATACTTGGCTTAATCAAATGACGATAATTGTCAAAGAAATAATTACAAATGTATAAAGTTATGATTGCAACAAATTTAAAGCCAGGTTTGAAATTAAGAATATTCACAAATAGGAGAATTTTATTTCAAAACTCAAGGAGTGGAGCTAAAATTCAAATTGGGGGTAGTACTATTCGATGATACTTTACTTGTGTTATTGCATGTTCTGTGTAGAAGTGTGAAGAAAAACATTAAGCGTAAAGTCATATATTTGAATTTTTTTTATTGAAAAATAAGTCTTCAAATGAAAAATAGTGAGATTTTTTTTAATTCAAGCCGTCCACTTTATAAATTTCCTTTTTTACATCACTTGTATAAAAAGATTTAGTTGTTATATTAGAGTAAAATAATTTTTTTGGTTGAAACTAGACATGACAATGGGGCAGATCGGGGGCGGATTTACCTAGTCCCGCCTTCGATTCCCGAATTCAAAATTTCTCTCTATCCCTGATCGTTCTTCAAACGAGGATGAATTCGACACTCCACTCATGCCACGCCCTCCTTTTTTAATAATAAAAAAATCATTATCTATTATATAGTGCTCACAAGGACCTATTGAAATTATTAACTAAGTTATACGAAACAAATAAGGAAGAACCTATAGATGGCCGATCCAAAACAAGAATGAGAAATTTATACCTGACTGATTTAATGGGGAACTTATAATTGAAGCTTTGTGACAGCAAATTCTATGGTAGTCGTTGGTCACCAACGGAACAAGTCTCAAAGAAGAACTAAAATAGTAACCAAAACCTTTGGTTGTTCTTCTCACATAGATTTTTCCTTGTGATGACTGATGATGTTAGAATAGTTAATTACAAGTCTAAAAATAAAATAAAGTATTATATTTAATGATTATTTAAAAATAAATTGGAAAACGGGACGAATGTACTCAAATCCGCCTTTAACTTGTTTCTCATTTGTTTTTCAAATTTCACCTTTAAATTTAACCCGATTCTTAAAAAATATCCAAAATTTCAATCCAAATAAAATAGAGAACAAGACAAATAAATCAAATCGGAGTAAATTGTTATCTCCAGTTGAAACTGAAGGTGGGGTGACACTTACCCCACGCACCCCCTCTACATAGCTCTGTCCTTGGGTATCACCATCCACTAAAAATTATCCCACCATCTGAATATAACTAATTAGATTGTGATATGCACGCATGGTGATTTACATTTAGATTGTGAGATATATATATATATATATATATATATATATATAGGTCGTACGTAGGATAACGTGGTATCACGTTTGCATTGAAGCTTTTCTCAAGAAGCAGTACAAAATCATGTTAGGTACTAGGTAGATGCAAGGGGGGGCCTGCAAGTTGGGGAGGTGACTAATGTCAACTCAAGTTCTAAACCAAAAAAAGAAAAAAAATTCTTTTATTTTTATTTTTTATGCCTAGATATTTCTTGATTAGAAGAAATTATTCAAGTAGAAAAATACCCAACAAGTGTCTCAAGTCTCATCTCTATCATACATATGTGTGAAATTAATACTCACAACATATGTGATGGAAAAAAGCATGGGTACCATGCACGTTGCGGTGCCCATAGATCACTGAATAATATTTTTTTGTTTAGGTTAATAAATTAATTAATAATACACAATAAAGACTGTGACAACGGACGAATCATTAGTGAGCACCAAGAAGTGAAAAATTAATTTGACATTACTTCTAAATTTAATTTCTAAGTCCGTTGGGCAATACATGTAATTGAAATCCCAAAGGGTTAGTCTGGTGATAAAGACTTGAGGTTTAGATGTGTTCTCTCTTCTAAATTTCATATTCTAAACTTTTCAGATGCTACAAATTCTTATGGGGCCAATTCATCTATACAGGATAAATATTTCCTAATTTTAAATGCCCCCCCAATAACGGTTGAATTAATCCACCAAAAAGTAACCAAAATGCGTATAAATTGATTCGGATATTTTCGGATGTCAAAAACAAAAACAAAAAATATACGTAACTGAAGACATTGGATGAGTAAGACTGCCCCAGTTTCTTATATGAGGACTTCAATGCTACCTACTCTACGACTTTTATCTCCGATATGCATGTGCATGGTTTCTTTCTTTTAAGTAGCTGTCCGTTACGCTCCAAAAAATTAAAGGCAGATTAGGCAAGAGAGTATGGAGTTATAATTGAGCTGTCCCCCATTTTCAATATGACTAGATGCATGCGAAGTCCTCAATTTATTGAGAATTTCACGTTTATTCAACAGTTAAGGATACATTTGTGTCTTTAGATTTTTTCTTTCAATATATATATATGCATGTATGCATTTACTATTATGGGTCTATTTGAACTGAAGTAATTATTAGATTATTTTTTTGTATTTATTAAATTTATAATTTTTAGTTTTGCGTCAATTTTTTGATGGTTATTGGTTTGTCTCGACAAGAAATTTCAGAAAAGTATAAAAATATTTCGAAAAACTAAAAAAAGTTTAGAAAAAATAAAAAATAAGTCGAAAACAGCGTATGTGTTGACTTATTTTCGTCTTTAGTGATTTTTTTTAACTTTTGAATATAATTTTAAATTTTTTAAATTCTTTTCGTCGAGACGAATCAACAATCTACGAAAAATGATATAAAAATAACAAACACAAAAAATTTAAATAAAGATAAAAAATAATTTAGGTAGTTAATCCATGACAAATAAACCCAGGGTGTTGGAATATAACTTTTTTTATAATTTTTAAAACTCATATTTGGGTTATAAATTTTTTTGAATTTTTTGGAGAGACCCGAGCCTTCGATCTTCATGTAGTTATGGGGTACCTAAATAAAATGATGTGTGCTTTGTAAGTCTCAAAATCGATATTGAGGCTTTGTTTGGTGTCTACCTAAGTTGTTATTATTTTTTATGCAAAATGTTATGAATTTCAAACCACATAAGATGTTTATCGTATATACTTAAATAAAGATGCATACTATTATATTATTCTTCAAACCGACCAAATGTAGATAATTTTCAACATTTTGATGTCAAAAGTATTGGAAACTCCTGCAATTTAAGACGATGTTAAAGTGCATAGATGGAACAAAATTCTCAACATTTCATTTTTCAACATATTTTTCAAACATTTTGATTTATACAATTTGGGATGAAGAGATACAACTAGCTCTTACTGCGCGACGCGCAAAACACTATCCGAACAGTTAGACGCTAACTGAACAAATTTCAATCAGTGTCGTATGTTCCAATACGATATCGTTCTGACACACAGTCGAAATTACTATGCACAATGCATCGCAATCTCTCCAATTCACACAATTTGTGGGGATGGGATGAAAGTTGGGACGAAAGTTCAACGTATTTTTTTTCGAATTTTGTCGTAGTGTGTTGCTTTCTCTCTTATGTTTTTTCCTTCTTTCAACACTGCATGGTTGGCTCCCAATAAGTGGAGTGATTCCAGAGTCCAACACATGTACACCGCCTTAACTTTCGTCCCAAGGGTTCTCAATTTGCCCTAACTGGCAATTTAAACAACCATCCTCTCTCCTCCCCCCTCTCTCTCTCTCATAAAAAAAAATGGGCAATGAACGGGCCACACCGCCGTCGATCCAACTAAACCCAGTATTCCACTCTCTCCTATTTCTCATCGGATTATCAATAGGCACCATAGCGACCTTCTACCTCAAAAGCTTCACCCTCACCCTACAAGCCTCCATCCACTCTACTTCTCCACCTAATGAAACCTCTAATTACACTACTAGTCCTCCTAGTACTGTCTTATTGAAAGAGCAGATGTCTCTAATTACCCACAATATGAGCGACGATGAGTTGCTGCGGAGGGCATCGATGGTTCCGAGGATTAAAGAGTTTCGGCCGAAAGTGGCCTTCATGTTCTTGACCAATGGGCCATTACCATTGGCTCCCTTGTGGGAATGGTTCTTCCAAGGTCATGAAGAGTTTTACACTATTTATGTGCATTCTCATCCTTCTTATAATGAATCATTGCCTGAAGATTCTATCTTTTATGGAAGAAGAATTCCTAGCCAGGTCAGCTTTCCTAAATTTTTCCTATTTCAATTATCAAATAATATTCTTTTTGTGTGTGTGTGTGTGTGTGTGTCAAAGGCAACGGTCTTGAAACGGACAAAAAATAAGATATAAAGTGATACACTGGGGGAATTAGTTAATACGAGTGCAATTAAAGTTTTGGCATCAATAGTGTATCGGAATGGAATGGTATAAGAAGGCCAAAAACCAATACATAGTTGTAGTAGGCTGGATTCATTCAAGTGTAGGCCTTTGGTCCAAATGTCTGCTTGGCCCATTCGACTAGGGATGAATTGGATCAAGCGTAACTCAATTTAGTTGATATTAGATCATGAGGTTCGGTAAATTCATTCGGTGGGCCTCAAATCCTGTCGGGTGCACAATCCTAGACTAGACTGAGCCTCCTCATTTGGTCAGCATAAAGAAGAGATCATGAGATAATTCTCCCAAGTGATACTGCTCGGTTGTGCTGCCGTAAATTATATACTCACCATGGCCCTTGCATAGGGTGTTCCCCTAGGTTACAACTTACAGGTAGTTGCCTAGGAGGATGTGGGGGTAGAAATGGGAGTGTTGCGTGAGATTCTTAAAGACGTGGAACATAAGCACCATGACTTGTAGTCCACAATGTAACATTTTCAACCCTTGTCCTGAGTACTTCGATTGGTTCTTCTATAAATGGATTAAGAAGCTCCATTCTTAATTATGCGTGAAAAATACACTCTAACTTTCAATTAGTTTTTCTTTTTTTCTATTAAAAAATTAATTTAAATATCGAAGTATCTATCGGAAATCTAATTCCAATCAACACTAACATGGAGCTACCTAGCTGAGCAAAAAACACAAAAAAAACATGGTGCTGCTTAGTTGCAGCATTGAGCGAAGAAAGATTAAAGATTCTAGAAGTACATTAGTGGGATTCTCACTCCACAATAGTACTCATTTAAATGGGTGAGTTGTTTTATTCTTAGGCTTTGTTTTCGTCCTAGCTGTCCATTAA
>JABCMJ010046941.1:0-10223 GCA_014822125.1 Arbutus unedo | reverse complement strand
CCTACAATAATGCTATAGCATAATTCTCAAAAGATTCTTAAGATTGAAAACACATTAGATTGTCATTACGCAAGAAATATTCTAAAGTAACACAAATCTCAAGGCATCTTTTTACATGTTTCAGTATATTTTCACCCACAAATTATGTATTTTTCACATAAAACCAACAAACTTTCTCGCTAACAATAACCCACCAATGATTGGGGAAAGTTATTGTACTGTGCGCTAAAACGACAATATCTTGATGCCTACAAAATTATCCGAAGAACAGCCCAACCATTGTTTAACCGTTTGAATAATTTTTGAGACACTAAAACGATGTTATTTTTTATATGCAACACACCCTTATTATACACATTGCACGTAAGAACTTCCCAGTCCAATCCACCAAACGGGCAATTTTTTGTATTGTCCTTTTCAAAAAGAATGAAGTCTATTCACCTAAAACTCCAAAACTTAAGAGGACATCCATGCAATTTACCAAACTATGATTTTACGAAGTGATATTTATTGTTCTAATATCAGCATTCGGACGTGCTTGCGTCGAGGCCTACCTGCCACCTTAACAATTTATTAGTATTAAGCCCTCTCTCTCTCTCTCTTCTTTCTCTTCTTTCTGATGTCCTGTCCTCAATCAGCGGCGTTGATTTACTGTAAATAATAAGATTGATTGGTTTTTCGTGTCATTTTGCCATATATTTTTTGCAGTTTTTTGGAAAGCATACCCACATTGAGGCCGAAAAGATCAAACTGACAGTGGGTGTTGCGCGTTAATTTCACACCCAATCTTGGGTTGAAGAGAAACTGAAACGCGGTGAGATGAAGAAGACACATAACTGAGAGTTGGGTGTCAGAAGATAGCAGTAGAAGTGGTGGTTTTGATTGATTTTCTGGGGGATAGAATTTGAATGGCTGGAGGCGGGGAATCCGAATCGACGACCACGTTGGAGTTCACTCCAACGTGGGTTGTTGCCTGCGTCTGCACTCTCATCGTCGGCATTTCCCTCGCCGTCGAACGTCTCCTTCACTACACCGGCAAGGCAATCTCTCTCTACCTTGTCCATCTCTCCCTACACATATGTATACGTACATATATATAAGCATTCTTCTATGTTTCTGTCTTTCTCCTATCTATTTTACCCATTGACTGACTGAACATTCACCATAGCAGTATCTGAAAAAGAAGAACCAGAAACCCCTCTTCGAAGCTCTTCAGAAAGTTAAAGAAGGTTCCATTCGCACCCCTCTTGCGTTCTACCCTTCTCTCTCTCTGAATCACTTCCTTTAATTTCCGAAAAATCAGGGCCTGCATGTTTTGTTGTGTTCGATTTAGTTATAGATCTGCTTATACTTGTCTGCATTTGCTTTTGTTCAACGCTAATTATTTTGTGAATGGGTTGCAGAGTTGATGCTTTTAGGATTCATATCGCTGCTTCTGACTGTATTTCAAAGCAGAATAACCAAGATATGTGTTAATGAGGGGGTGACCAAGCACCTCCTTCCTTGTGAGTTGCCATCAGAATCGCCCAGTGAAGAATCTTCCTCTAACACCACCGAAACGGTTTCCCATATCGGACGTTTGCTCGCCGAAGGATCGCTAGGGACTGGTTACTGTGCTGCGAAGGTGACCAGATTATCCCCTTTCCTCATCCTAAATATATACGCGTGGTGAATGTAAGAGTTGATTTCTATTTGTAGTCCGAAGCAAGCACCCGCACAATCACACAGATTCTCTTATCCAATTAATATCGGTTTTAATCTGGATGTTATTCAGTACCAATACACATGTTCACATGGACAAATTTGCTTATTAGATCCATCAGTAGCTGTTTTTATCTCGGTTATTTTCATGTCTGGTTGCCACAATCACCGAGGGATAAGGGTTAAAACTTAAAAGAAGTTATTTTTTTACCATTGTCTTTGGTCTTCACTGTGGACTGCGTTTCATTCAATATGCACTTGTAGGATCCCTCCAGAAAGATACAAAATTGTATTTGGGGAGTCAACATTTGAATGGGTTGTGCTTGGGAAGATCTGGCTGTTTTGGAGGTTGAATATGACTGATATAAGGCATGTTCAATAGTAGTCCCAAAGCATTTTAGGGATTTTTTAGGAGAACATCACTTATTTGGTACATGTAAAATGCCCGTCAGGTGCCCTTGTCCGAATATTAGATTTGTTTTGGCTTACAGTTTCAGTGATTGCTTTGCGATCTTCCCTCTGCAGCCTTTTCAGGCTTAGTTGCCAATCCACAGCAGTCAACTAGAAGTAGAAGACTGCTGGCCTGAGAGATTTCACTCACCGAAATAAAAAAGGAAATGACTGCTCCTTGTAGTTTGGAGTGGTTTGCTGTCTGCATGGAAAGTGGGATTTGCTAGGGCTAGCAGCAACTGGATTTAACGTTATCTTCTCGTGTGTTGTTGACAAGGAAAGTTTATATCTCTATCTCGTTGATGTCACAAAGAGCTAATGCATTGAAAAGATACCATAACAACCTTCTTATGCTTATTCAGTTTTTATTTGGTTCTTAGTTCTTATAATAAGATTGGTGATGGAGCGTACTCTGATTTGGATTGGGTTTTTCGTGGTTATGGAGTATATATTTTGTTCCACAATATGCTCATATTTGGGTTGTTATCTTTGGTGCACGTGAACATCCTCAAGTCTAATTGTTAATTTATGTGTTGGTTCTTTTGTTTTCTTCCCACAGGATAAGGTCCCGTTGTTGTCCGTTGAAGCATTGCACCATCTACATATATTTATCTTTGTTCTAGCTATTGTTCATGTCACATTTTCCGTTCTCACAGTTGTATTTGGAGGTGCAAAGGTGAGTTTGTATTTCTTTATTCTTTTATCCCAAGCTATGTTTGGTTACGACTTGCCTAATTTTGTATGTTTCTGCTGCAACTTTTTGTTTATTATGACATAGATACGTCAATGGAAACATTGGGAAGACTCCATTGGAAAAGAAAATTATGACACAGGTGAGAGTTATTTTCCAGATCAAAACTTATATTAATTTGCTATTTCTCTGACCATTTTCATCAAGTAATGATCCCCCATGCTTTGCAAGCATGCATTAACATTGTAACCTTTTAGCACTCTTAGGAGTATGTCACACTAAATGTGAAATAGAATCATCGCGGATTATAGATCAATGTAAGAGGGCCTCAGTTTAGCTAAATAACGTGTAGGTTTACAGATTCATCGTAAAGACTCTTCGTTGTTATGTTGCTTCTGCTATTGTTTCTAGTATTATGAAAGAAATAAACCTCGAGAAAAGGAGAAAATAATGTGAAAGGGAGTGACTTTTGCCTTGTCAAAAGAAGGGAGTGAGTCATTTTTTGTGGCATAACATAGTGAAGATAGCTGATTGGTTAGTGTTTAACTGCTTTCATTCTGTGCCGTCTGTAAAACTTACCATGCATAACACTTCTAATCTGTGGCCTTTATTCTGCAGTTTTCAAACCTCAGATTACTCATGTCCATCAACATGAGTTTATCAGGGGTCGCTTTCTGGGTGTTGGTAAAAATTCAGCTATTATGGGCTGGCTGGTAAGTTCTTAGTTCTTACCTTCCTGTTCTAGGATCGGTCTTCCACTTTACAGAAAATCTTGTCATTGCCCTGTGTCCCAAAATCACTTAATATCCTCCAACTATGTTGTTTTTCCTTTATACTTATTTTCTTTAAAGTGGAAGTTGAAAATGATATGACACATCCTGAGTTGATTGAGGCTTGAATTCAACGTGTAAGCAAGCTTTATCTTTCAGTTTCTGTTCTAAAAGAACTAATGGGCTACACGCCAACATGTAACCCATTACCATATTCAGAATTTCAATTTTTTTACCAGCCTGATGAAATGGAGGTTGATCCTAGGTCCTTGGTTACAACTACAAAGAAAAGTGCTGTGTAGGCGAAACTGTCGAGTGGAAGCCTTTCTTTCACCAGCCTTTCGTTCTGAGTCTTGTAGAGTCTGAATATAGGTTCTCTGAAGGCATTATCCTATTTTTTACTTTTCTCAGCAGTATAGGAGATGAAAAAGTCAGTACCAATCAAATAGCATAATTCAATTGACAACATTGACGACTGTTGACGAATTACATAACTTACTACTGTGTGGCTTATATTCATAAGGTACCCTTGAAACATGTAAGATTCACTTGATATTCACAACCATGTAATTTTTCAGCAATAGTTGGTTCTTTCTGGGAAGATTTAAAGCCTTCTGTATCTCAACCGATAATTGGTCTTCAAAAAAAGTAAGGTTGGCATTATCTTTGCCCATTCGTTAAGGGCTGGACTAGAACTTCCTCCAATCGCCATCCAGCCATCCATGAACAGGCTGACATGACGGATTTTCTAAATTACTGCCCTTAAATATGTATGGGCACCTTCTCGGGATCTGCTAAAGTTTGAAGTCATGGGTCCAGAACGAAAACAATCTGGGGAACATTGTCCTTGCTCCAACTTTCTATGTGGATCCTTCGCGAGCAGGATCAAGGGCCTTTAACATGGTTAGCTTCAGGAGCCACTCAGATGAAGATCTTGACTTACCTTATTTCGATTCACATCCAGTCCCACTCATTACTGATCCTTCGTCTCTGAAGCTTGAGCTGCTTTTTTATTTTTCCCTCTCATTTTGAGAATGCTTTGAAAGCTTATCGAGTGTAGTTTCTTGACAAGTTAATGAGCTTCAACCTATGACTAGCTTGACATCACAAAAGATTTGCATGACGCTTAATTGAGCCAATCTTGAGTGGCTTGGTTCGTCTTATTATAATATTATCTTACTTGATAACCTTTTAAATAAGGGCTTTAAGCAGGTTTTACGTTGGCCATCAACTAAATGATACTTACCGTTTTTTTTTGGTTCAAGACCTGCAGTATGTGGCTTTATCGGGTCCACATTCCAAAAAATCGTTTCAATAATCAACAGTTGACTGTTTCTTGGTTGTGAAATACAACCATACCTTTTGGGACGGGTCAAGTTACTATCTCAATTAAGATGGGTAGCTAACTAGCTAGACAATCTAAAACCACTTTCATTGATATTGTCATTATTTTTCTTATGCACGAAGCATTCCAGTAATACCTTCTTTATGATGAACTTTTCAGCATTCCTTTTTGAAGCAATTTTATGCATCTGTCACCAAATCAGATTACCTGGCGCTGAGACTTGGTTTCATCATGGTAAGTAAATATATGCTTTGTTATTTGCTTTAAAACTTGTCTATTGTTTTTTATATGGTCAGTTCATTGGTGTCAGTTTTGATGTTGAAATTATCTTCACTGCAGACGCATTGCAGGGGAAACCCAAAGTTCAATTTTCACAAGTATATGATCCGTGCTCTGGAAGATGATTTTAAGAAGGTTGTTGGTATAAGGCAAGTGATGGCTGAAATTATCTTTGTGATTGCTAAATCTCCCTATTGGTTTGTTTGTTTGTTCCCTGGGTGTATTTCCAAAAGCAAAGAAGTGCGAAAATGGAAAGAGTTCCCAGATATGGTAGGAAAGATATTGCCTGAAAATAGAATCTCTTTAATTATAGTATCCAGTTTCGTTGTCTTTGGATCATCGGTTAATATCGTATTTGATTTTTTGCAGTTGGTATCTATGGATATTTGTTATCATATTCTTGTTGCTGGACATCAGTGGTAGGTTACTAACTGACTCTTGTGGTACCATCACATCACTTTAATTCCAAATGCTAAATGCTGTGGAGTGAACTGGTTTATTACTTTCGTGTAGTATGATAATAGTTTTGTTTCAATGTTGCTTGAGGTGGATGCGGTTCACTACAAGATACGTTTTTTTTCTCAAACGGCAATTGGAGTTTTCTATTATACTTGTTTTCTTTCGTATGCTTTGTGTGTTGTGCCTATATGTAGTCTTAAATGAGGGAAAGAAATATAGACTGTTTAGCTTAAAACTTCCATACTGCAGTGACAAGATTCTGTTCTCTGGACGCAATTGTCGGTTTATTCCCTTATTTATGGGTTCAGCTGCACCAAATTTCTGTGATTCATTTTGCATATTGGTGTCATTATATAATTCTTTTTTTTTTTTTTTGGCACCCTGAAAATCAATTGGTAAAATTGATGTAAAATTGCTTTGTTTTGCAGGGTGGCATACGTATTTTTGGATAGCTTTTTTCCCTTTCATTGTGAGTTGTCCTAGTATATATAGTATGTAGTTCGTCATGTACTTTTTCCATGCTATGCAAGTACATGGTACATTGAATGGGACGAAGGCTGCTTTCAACCAAAAGAAATGGGGCCGAAATGTGGTTGTACATCTTTGGATTTTGTCAATTGGTTTTTTGTAGTTATGAAAATGTGATGGATTGATTGGAAGACCTTATGTGTAACTAAACCTTATGTGTAACTAAGGCCGTTGGGTAATCAAACAATGCGTTAGCAGCCACATTAGGTACCTAATTGAGAACCCTTATTTGCAATATGCGCAAAGTACTTGGGAAGCTATTTCAGTCGTCCACAAGTAGTCGCATGGCTTGTCTTAATCTCTCCTGTTAGTGTCACTCTTATAGCTGGATGGTTTATGTTGAGAATATAAATAATAAAATTAAGAAGGTAAGCTTCATAACTCCAACCTAGTTCGTCTTCCTTCTGGCAGGTAAGGAAATCCAGTTACGCCTCTCTCTAACAACTTAAGCTTTTAAATGAGTTGGTGGTTAACAATCTAATATGGTACCAGAGCAAGCAATAGATCTTGTGTTTGAACCTCACCACCTACCTAGTCATTAAATATTTACACATATGTTTAGTTCGCTTATGGAGGAGAGCTTGGCTACACGTGAGGGGGCGTGTTGAGAATATAAACAATAAAGTTACTCCTCTCTTAGCAGCTTAAGCTTCTAGATGACTTGGTGGTTAACAATCTAATAGTTTACATAGAACACCATATGGTTGGCTAATGGGTTCTGCTTATGAAAGTTCCTTTTTTGATAATTAGGTTTCTGCATATGAATATACTATTGTTTACGTACACCTCGGTGGAATGGGTATTTCTAAATGGATTTCATTCAGAATCTTGTAATTCCCTGTTAAAGATGCATCCATGTACAAGTTTGGCTTGTGCTTTGTTTGCAATTCATCTGGGATGCATATAGAGGAATAAACATAGGGAAGTGATAACACACGCTAAAAGAACGGAAAAAAAAGTGATGTGCATGGATATTACTTCCCTCAAATCTAAACTGCTTGATTTTGTCTCTAATATTGATCATGACTGATGAAAGTCAAACTACTAAGTCCAGTTGCATCAGTTGGAGCTATCTGGATTACCACTTGTATTTATTTGATCCATTTTACATCTCTCGGCTTAATTAATTTCCACTTTTCACATTTTAGCTTCTACTTGCCGTGGGCACTAAGCTGGAGCATGTAATCACCCAGTTGGCTAATGAGGTTGCAGAGAAACATGTTGCCATAGAAGGGGAATTAGTAGTTCAACCTTCAGATGACCACTTCTGGTTCCATCGGCCCCGCCTTGTCCTTTACTTGACACACTTCATACTGTTCCAAAATGCTTTCGAGATAGCGTTTTTCTTCTGGATATGGGTAAAGCTAACACGAGTTTGCTCCTACCGTTATTTTAGCAGAAAAAATTAGTTATTCAGCAGGAATTTCATTATCTGATGCTTTCATCACCTGTAGGTTCAATATGGTTTCGACTCGTGCATAATGGGAAAAGTCCGCTATATTATCCCCAGGCTGGTTTTAGGGTGAGAATTATCGTTCCCTATATATTTATTCGGTGTACTACGGTACTGCCCTAATGAACAAGATCATTGGGTCTTTCAGGGTAATAATTCAGGTTCTCTGCAGTTATAGCACCCTACCTCTCTATGCCATTGTGACACAGGTGTGTTCAATAACAGATTTAACTTTATAGTCCTTGTCTATTGTTAAATCAAATCCCTATTTAACTTTCTTTTTGTTGTTCCCGTAAAATGAAGATGGGAAGTTCTTTCAAGAAGTCAATATTTGATGAGCATGTGCAAGTGGGTCTTGTTGGTTGGGCTCAGAAAGTGAAGAAGAAGAACCAGTTGAAGGCAGCAACCAATGGCTCCCGCGAGGGAAGTTCAACTGACGGTTCTACCGTGAGGATTCAGCTGGGAAGAGTCACTGGCAAGGATTCTGCAGCAGCAGAAGAGATTCATCCCACAACTGGAGCTCAAGGAGAGAAATGAGCTCTCAGCTTGTGCAAACTGTAGGAATGTTCCAAACTTTGTTGAATCTTAGGTTATATTTAAGTATATGTATTCAGCTATGTTACGGATAGCAAGGAAATTGTACCCGAAAATCTACTTCATATTCACAATGCGTATAGGTCCTACAAAATCTCGGGGGTGGAACCAAACGCCAATTGTGAGAGTGGACCAAATTTCTCAGTACATTTTCCCAATATCTGTAGCCTTATGCTTTTGTATCTGATGAGCTCATATGAAAACAACTTACATGATGACGGTGATTTTGGCCAGTTTACCTGTCAATGCATACATATAATTAGGCATGATTTTAGTTATAGTTTACCACATGGTCGCGTGTCTGACATGATACCAGTAGTGTTCCGGCATATACACGTGTGTACAACTGTAATCCTTTTTTATATATAAGCTAGGTTCTAGACAGAAACCTGGAATCCTTTCTTTTGTTCTCCAAAATTAATCCTTTTCCGAAAGAGAAAATAGGATTATATTCTTATATTGGTCTCTCAAGCGAGCTATGTCAAACTGGCTTTGAAAAATTGGATTTTCTAGTTTTTCTTACACAAACAGAACAAAATCTCAGCTTATCTTTTCTGTTTTAAATCGTATGTTTTAACCCAAGGGTTGGAGCTATGATTTTCTTACCTGGATTGTGTGACTAGGTGAAGAATGAGCAAAATTGGCAGAATCTTCGGAGTTTGGCAGAATATCTTCTCATACTCAAGAACCTCTCCTTTCACTTTTGGTTGCAGGTGAAGAGAAAGAAAACTCTTGGTTTAATAAGCTCATTAAAACCCTAAGATTCCTAACAGTTGGGAAAAGAAAGTTATTCAGTCTAACTCGCTCCACATAACACACGATCTCGGTAAGTCCGAGCATGGGTATTTTTTCCCTAAGGGTTTTTTCCCTCTTCTTGTACAGGTCCAATGGATTATTCTGTGTCATCCTATGGATCAGGAGTGAGCACTGTTGAGCTGATCAGTTGAGAAGAAAATCACAGCAATATGTGATGTCTTCTGGGTTGAGAAGCTTTTGGAAGCACAAGGAATAATTCTTCTGTAGAATGAATGGTCTGATTTGTGAGGTTTCAGATTCAATCAAAGATATAAGTTACCAATTTTGCTTCCTTAATAATCCAATCATTTTGATTTTGTAAATTTCAAATGAGTATACCATTTTTAAGAAAAAGACTGATTGATCAGATAAAAACAAAAACTTAATTGAACAAATGTCTATTAATTTAATTTTTGATATAATCCTTTGCGTGAATAATAGACAATAGATGAACGAGTTGAATAATCAAGAGTCATGATATGTCTCATTTTACATCCACGAGATCCACACTTCCAACCAGACATGTATGTATGAGCACCTCCATAAACAAAGAAGACCATCTTTTTTCTTGTTCTTTAACCAAGAAGATCTGCGCATCCTCTCTCACAACAGGCTGAGATATGGCATTAACTCCAGCACCAACAAGGGCATACTGACAAAGCATGCTCCCTCATAATGGGCTGGAGTTAGCTTGAGTTGTACGATAACTCCAGCCCGAGTGAGAGCATATTGATGAGGAGCCAGTGGCATAACATCAGAAATAGGTTCTGTGGATTGGGACCAACTCTACCATACTTTCATAAAGCAACAGAGAATCACACAAACAGCGTATTGATGAATGCCTTTGCTATTCTTGTGCCGTGAGAAACAGCACTTAGCCATACTACAATAGTCTAAAGTATTCCATACTACAACAGACCCTTCTTGATTACCCGGTCGAAAGTATTGCATTACCCCAAAGCCAGACAAAAAGTTAAGTTCTCTTATTTCGATTTTAGGTGGCAGAACTGGCTTTTGCATCTTGCATTGCACGCCGAAGTTCACTCAGGAAATCCATCTGCGAACCAGAAGGGGTTCCGGCATTGGCTCTGGGAGGTGTAAACTGAATAGAAGCAGCCAACACCAAATTTTATATTTCAGAGAGAGAGAGAGAAGTGA
>JABCMJ010046898.1:0-15600 GCA_014822125.1 Arbutus unedo | reverse complement strand
TGAGTTGAATTAAACATATGAAATGACAATATAGTCTCTAACAACTATGGAATGAAGTCTAGACATATGAAATAGATGGGGAAGCATTAATTGTGGTGATAGTCAGTGATTCTATGACTTGTTTCTCTTGTCATGAACTGTTCACATTATATGTCGTAGCATTCAATATTCACGTGTTGTTGGCATGTACATCTCTATTGGACTTTGTAAGCTTACCCTATCATTTTCAGGTACACTTACGGATCCGTAGCATGTGATGCGTGACGTGCATATGGTGCTGCATGATTTTTTGAAGACTTTGACTAGAGTTACCTAGCATCTTTGTTTTAAATTTTTGAGAAGATGTATTGTAACTCAGTATCAACTCTGTTCCTTATTTTCACAAGAAATTGTAAGACTATTGACTCATGTGGTATATCTTGGAAATCCCTCTTCGACAGGGAGTACTTATGATAAAATATCAATAGATTTGACTTTCATTGCCTCATAATATGAAATGGTTTTGGATTTAGAAGTGCATCTTTGAGTGTTGCGAGGTTTCTTTTACTATGTATTATAATAATAATATGTTAAAAATAGAGGGCGTGACATGACCCATTTGGTTGACCCATGACCCATGAGAACATCTTCTTATCTTGGTCTTCTCAACATTGAATTATTTTTTCCTTTTTCATCTTCTTGTACGTAAAAATCTAAGTGAATATATCCTTGCACAGATTTTTCACATAATGAATCTATTACTTTGATTTTTGCACATGGTAGAAACCTCTGATAATCTCTTCGCCCCAATGTCATTCCTCCCCTTACTCACCGTTCTACCTCAAACATCCATGGAATATAATTTTTCATCTCAAACATCCTTCTTCCTCCTCTAATCCTCCTGTCATCCATGGTTTGATCTTAAACCTCCATGACACCTTACATGGTTTTTGACAAATCAAGGATTTTATGGCCACTCTTACACTCTACCTCCCTCCTATAAATATGGTCCTCTTCCTCTTGAATTGGCATCAAAATCTCAAATTCAAAATTGGTTAGTGAGAGTACAGTGAGGAAAGTCAGTTTACAAAGAAAGAGAGTGAGAAAATCAATTTATAGTAGAAATAGAAAAGAAGAACAAAGATTCCAATTAAAGTCAAATTCTTCCAATTTAAGCTTCATTTGCCCTCATTCAAGGTAATTGAACTCTTTCCTTACCTCAATTTATGTCATAGACCATAGATTTAAGCTTCACAAAGCCATGAAAACCAAACCCAGATTTGCAAATTTTCGTAGAAGACATAGTTCAACTGGTTGGTTTGGACTATTCGGATGAACTTCTATGTTGTATCTGCAAAATGTTGTATTTGCAAAATATTGTATTTTCTGTAACCCAACCGGTTGGCTATTTCTAGACCATCCAGATAACTTTGCAAACTGGCTTTCACTGATTTCTCTGCTCCAGACTAGTTACTTCACTAGCATCTTATTTTCATTCCCTAAAGTTAAGTAAATACTACTTTACTTAATTTATTTAATGAAAATAATGAAGTACCCCTCATTTAGAAACAATAGCATTATCAAAATTTTCAAATTTCAGCAAAATTAAAATCTTGCCCTTTCCCATTTTAGAACAAAAAAAAAAATTACGTCTTTTCTTTTGAAAAAATGACTTGTAACTTACTCAAACCTTATCCATTTGTGACAAATAAGTATACCGTGGTTATTATAAAAATTAAATGAAACATTATCGCCACTTTTTATTCCTTAATTTGGAACTTCAAAATTTTACTTTTTCCCTTACTTAATCATTTTTTCAGCAATTCGATTTTTCAGCTTGATGCAAACATGAGACCATATGAACTTTTAAACTAACATATGTTCTTTTTAACTATATTGTTGATACCAAAATATAAACTTGGACTTTTCAACCTCAATATCATACTCAACTAGATGCTTTAAGGAAAACCAACTAGATGGTCATTATTAATCCATCCGAATGACTTATATCGATCCAATCGGATGACTTATGTTTTTCTATCCATTTGATGTTTGTGATTCTTGTCACGTTATTATCTTGCACTTATGCTTTTATGATACCTATTCTTGTTCAATTGACATTATGAATCATGGCTATTATACAAGAGCATTATAAAAGCATGTTGTTCTTATGACATATTTAATCATCCTAGTTGTTGTTCGAGCATGTGTTAACTTAGTAACGAAGGTCAAAGTACATGTCACTTGAGTATGGTCATCCATCACGTGTTTTGAACGATAAATGAGATTTTAAATAAAACACTGAGATGTATTGTTTGAGATGTGATATTACTCCATAAGGAGATTGTGTTAGGATGTCTTTAGCCGAGATATGAATTTAGCGAAACTTTGTTTAGTACCACTGAGCTACGTCTTGGAGCCGAGTCAGTCACGGCTCATGTGTTAAACCAAGTTATGTCATGAGCCAGTTATACTCTTTAGCCGTATCATGTCTTTTGAAAATAAAACCATAGTTGGAGATAGAGTTAGAATTTTTATATCGAGGCACAACATATGGCAGGCATAACGTCCGGAAGCATAATGGTTGGAAGCATAGGATACGGGAGCCGATGTTTGGGTATGTATGTGTCGGATACGAGGTTTAGCTTAGGGGTCAAGACCATATCAATCAGGAACATCATGACATTGTTTTAAAAATAGATTTGGTCAGATGGACAACGCTAGTGTTGACCCGAACTTAAAATTTTGAAATAAACTTTGGACATGAGTCATGGGTAGAGACGTGTCAAGATCTAGAAAGAACTTTAGAAAGTAGAATTGGTCTTCATTACGCACTTCATACTCTAGCCATTCATTGTCAATATTGTTTTTGCTTATTCATTATTATTATTCATGACCTATTTATGCATCATCCGTTCTATGACATATATTGGACTACAGGTAGAATTTTTATTATTGAGTTTTATTGCTCATTTGGTGCAACTTCTCTGTCATTGGCCTTTCATGTCAGGTGTCGTTGATGACGTAACCGAGCTTTCTTACCCAGCCGCCGATGATAGCACTTCCGTGGAGGACACCATAGCACCATGATTCACTTAGCTTATGTCGAGCTCTATTTTATTCGTGTATTAATGTATTTTCATTTCAGTTGTAATCAATAATTATTTTATTAATAAATAAGTTAGTCTTTTGATGTTAAATATTTTATTTAATATTTTTGAGAAATCAGGGCGTTACAAAATATAATAATGACTAAAATTAAAAAATATATATAGGTTTACGAAGAAAATAAAAATAATAAAATGTTAGATTTTTAAACTTTTTTTGTTGTTAGTAAATTTTTCAGATATTTTATCGTATTATTTTTTTACTTTCTAGATTCATTTTATCCAATCAAATGATTAGTACAAAAAATGTGACACGAATTTTATTAAATCTAAAAAAAGACGAAATGTAGTGATAAATTGAAATAATTGACACACACACACGCACACATGTGTATAAGAAATTAAAATAAGGTGATGGTGAAGCCAAACGGTTTTATTGAAGGAAGGAGGGGGGGGGGGGGGGTGTTTGAAGAGAATTTATTTGGGGGTAATTTGAACTCACTAATAACGATAATAATTAATTTTAATTTATTGTTTGAGGGTGCATGAAAAAAGTTTAAACTTATGAACATGAAAAAAGTCTGATTTGAGAGCTCACAAAAATAGTTTAAACTTTGATTTTGTTATATAATTTTGTAAGTTTAATAATTATTAAATTAAATAAAAAATAAAGACGTGCAAAAAACCTAATTTAATGCAAAAAAAAAATTCAAAAGTTGACACTTTTTTTGTTGTTGTGATGGACTATGAATATAAAACAGAAGGGGTAAAAAAAATTAAAATGACAAATGAGCAACTTAGCATTGTAACTGAATTAAATGATTCAAAAATAGAAACAAATTATCCTAAATTGGTAAATAAGTTCAATTGTAGATTGACTTTTAAGTTTCCTAAATAACTTCGATAAATAATTTTTAACTTCTTCAATAATTTTTTAGCTTATTTTTAACATGTTCACTAATTTTTAGCTTATGTAACTGGAATCATGTTGGAGGAAGCCTAAATACCTTTTTCCGAAGGGTAAAAATGTCAAATTGTCATTTCCATCCACCTCCATCCACTTCCATCCCTGATAGGGGAGGTAGTGCCTGTTCTCCAAGCTGTCCTCCAACGAGTTTTGGGGGTGCGACCTTAGAAACTTTCTTCATGGGTCCTCTTTTCTTTGGAGGAATTGGGGAGGGGACCTGGATTTCTCTTTCCCATTGTGCTCTTTCACCTGATCTTTCTTAGGTGTTTCTGCTATGAGACGTTAATTTTTTCACAGACGGTGCCAATTATAGAGGGGTTGATTTTCTCAATCAGAGAAGAAAACTAAGACCTCACTATCCAGCAGAAATAATGCCCTCTCAATATCGTAGACATGCGATCTGCAAAATAATAAACTGTCAAAGAACCCTCTGTCACTATAGCTAAAAGACACGCCGATAATTAAGTCAGGTAAAGCTCACAATGATGAATGGGGATCAAGCTAATATTCTCTATTAGCAAATAAATTAGTGTGTTAGAGCATACTTTTCTTCATAAATTTGGATCCTTATTTATAAATTTTGTGATTTAACCTTCCTAATTCTTTTAAGACACTGATTCCCTATCAAAATTGAAGTTAGATTACCTTCTGATTGGCCACTGATGAGATAAGTCTAACTTAATTCTTATCCGAGACGTTACCTTCTACTATTAGAGTTTCATTTAATCAATACTTCTCATATTAATCGGACTTCTCATCCATATCTGATTAGTGTTGTATACTGACTTACTCGAAAGTATGTCTTATCTCAGACTGACAATCAACCATCGCCGTTTTCGGGTCGATGGTATCTCAGACTGCCCTTCTCAGGTCGCCAAGACGTTGGACTACCTTTCTTAGGTCGGCTACTTACCAAGCCATCTTCCTTAGATCGGCTAGTTACATATTCGACCTTCTCAGCTCGAATATACCATGGATAGCCCTTCTTAGATCAGCCACATCCTCACGTGATCGATACGTGTAACCTAATGTATTTATAGTTCTTCGCCAAACTAAATTATTTATCCGAATAGGAGTTTATGTATTTATCAATTACATTTTACCCTCGTCATAAAATAATATTTATTTAATAATTATTTGAAAACATATCGGGAAACGGGGCGGAAGTACTAATACTCGCCTTTGACTCGTTTCCTATTTTATTTTTAACTTTCACCTCCAAATCTAACCAGATCCCCAAATAAATTTCCGAAACTCCAATCTAAATGGTATAAGGAACAAAACGAATCAGATTGAGTCGGACAAAATTGTTATCTCTAAAAAGAAATGAAGCAAATATTTAAATGAAACATACTGCACTGATATCTCAAAAAAAGATTCAAAAGCATACCGCACTGATATCTCAAAAAATTACTTCAAAGCCGAACCATATGCACCAACTCTACTCCTCCAGGCCACCCCAAAAGAATGAAACAAAACAAAGTCAAATAAATAAAAACAAATATTTAATTTTTTTAATTCTGGAATAATTTTCTTTAAATTATTTAATCGTCTTGATGAGATGAATAAAAAATATGAGAAAGTTTATTAATCAAAATTAAGAAAGTTTAGAAATGAGATAAGCAATGACATATATAATTAACCTATTTTGCAGTATTCTTCTTTCATAAATCTTCATAAAAAAAATTGAATCATAATTTTTAAAATTTCTCCGATCAAGATGGATAAATAATTTATAGATAGAGAATTCACAAAATTTTATGGTAGACAAAAAATAAGTCAAAATGATACTTCCGTAATATAGCAATAATTATATGTGAATAGTATTATGATATTGAATAGGTTATTATTATTATTTTAATGGAACCCATCCATAAAGTAAGAGTAATTTTCCGAACATATGAGATATGAATCCAATATACATGTACAGGACAAGTATTTACAACTGTTTGCTGCGACTTTATGAATTTCATGGTGATGATAAGACTGACCCGCTGTCATAACCACCAAATGTATGTGAATTTATGGTAATATTTATTTTTTATACTCAATAGGTATGCGCTGGCGGAAACAAATTTAAAATGGGCAATAAATATGAAACCTCATATAGAGTGATAGTAAAATCCATATATTCAATGCCAATGAGACCAAATAATTGTTTATGTGAAATCAGGCGGACCAATTTATTGCCATTCCAATTTTTCCGTAGGCAGTTACCTAATTTTTTTTTATATCTAGTTTAGCTAATTTTCTTATGGGCTTTTCGCCCGCAATTATATTTGTCTAGTGTGATCATCTCTGTAACAACCTGACATTTTAGTGACTAAATTTTATTTATTTCATTCTAAAAGTTAAATATTTATTTAAGTTATTTTACTTATTATGATTATACATTGTACAGTTGAGATCATTCTCGCGATCGGTGAATGAGAGTGCATGTTGGTTGGGGCGAAACCATCGAATATTTTTTTTCCCTGTTTATTTCGCTTTATTTTCCTTGAGCCGTTAGGCATCTTTTTCCATTAGTTGTATGGATTTTGAAAGGGGGGAAATAATTTCAGGAGGGGCTAATTCAAAAATAAGATTTGATGAAGGGATTTTATGTCTTTAATTACCAATTAAGTTATTGTCCGGTAAATATAGGATTACATTATAGGATTTTATGAAGGAAGTTTATGGGTTTAATTACCAAGTTAATTATTGTCCGGACGATATGGGATTAGAAGTATAGAGGCATATATATATACATCATTAGTATTTTGCAAAGGGAGAGTACATCCTTGATTTTGCAAAGGGAGGTTCTACCCACAGTTTGAGTTTTTATCGAATCCACTTTTCTTCTTCAATACTTTGTTCCCTTCAACAACCGAGGTACGGTTCGTTACTTACCAACCCTTACACTATTTTTATTTTTTGTATGAATGACTACCTTCAATCCTCTTGTTTTCATGCTTTACGAACGAATTGCGTACGAATTTGGCAAGTACAATAGAATCTGTTACTTTTAACCTTACTAAAAATTATAGAAAGTTCCTATGCAGTTACTTCTTCTCGTAAAAATTTTCTCCTTTCACTGCAAACCACTGTTATTGCGAGAAATGTAATCCTTGTCATGTATCGCACAAGAACTTGGCACAATCGGTTTTGACACTAGGCAAATTGAAAGTAGGTTGGTTTTTATTTTGGGAACAAATATTCCATGGATGGTGATCTTATTTTATTTTATTATTTTTTTTATATAATTGTTAATTGGAAGGTGGGTTACCTTATACACAGATAACAATCCTCGTGTTGGAGATTAGTTAGTGCCATCATCAGAAATTATATTTTATAAGTTACTGTCTAAATAATCAAATTAGCAAAATTAGTCATATCTCATGAAGGGGATTAGTTAGTGTTATAACCAGAGATTGTATTTTATAAGTTAATGTCTAAATAATTAGATTAG
This sequence comes from Arbutus unedo, assembly GCA_014822125.1. Lineage (NCBI taxonomy): Eukaryota > Viridiplantae > Streptophyta > Magnoliopsida > Ericales > Ericaceae > Arbutus > Arbutus unedo. The sequence goes on along the minus strand of JABCMJ010046898.1, from coordinate 8,099 downwards.
CAAAATTGGTCATATTCCACCAACATCAAGAATGCTTTCTTCACTGATTATTTATTTATTTTTCCTAAGTTATGGAAGCAGAATCTCTGATGAAAATTATTCCCACCCATTACTTGATGTTTTGTGGGTGAATTTGTTAATCCGTAGAGAAATTGGGATGTAGAAAAACAGGAAGGATATGAGATAAGAATGACTAGTTTTGTGGCTTTATGAAACGTCTAAGGAACCCGACTAATGGATTTGGAAAAGTAATGATATTTATTTTTATTTACTCATCTACTTTTGACCTATTATCATATTGTTTAGGGCCTTGGTTTGGCGATCTACAAGTTGCTCTAGAATTTGACAGAAAATTCAATTCAAATATGTGAACCTTACTCACTTACACTAGCACATGCATGCACCTACACTTTGATATGACCAGGGTCCTCGTGGGTTCCCGTGTGAGTAAGATTACCTTGTGAGACCATGTATTAATATACGTATATGTTGTTTGACCGTATATGCTTACGGTTGATCATGATTGCTGAATATTGATATGTTTGATAAAGTAAAGTGTAATTGAAATTGCATAATCTAGACTTGTGTTGGAAGTGGTTGGTTATGCCGGGTAGGGCCATCGTGCTACCCGAGGATATAGTTGAAATTGTAATTGTACGCAGTCGAATTTATCATAGAAATTGTTGAACGAAGGTTAGATAAAGACATATGTGATAACATGTTGTACTCGGGGTTTCGTGTGGGAAAAATCTAGAATTTACATTAGGGACACTGGTTCATATGTCACCTGTAACACGGAAGCGGAGGGTGTTAGGTGAACATTATAACGTAGTGAAAATACATGGTAAGAAACAGTGACGTTAATTGGAAAGATGAAACTAATTAGTGTTGCCCAGCGTGGCAAGTGATATTGTCGACTGTTGACCCGTTATTGTGAATGTGTTTGGACTTCAACTAGGAGGTGGGTGTAGTTGGTTGAAGGTTCCTTGATAATAATGGAAGGACCCCAACTAGGAGGTGGGTGTATTCGGTTGGAGGTGACTTTGGCGCCGTCTGTGAGTGCAGCTCCGGACCTCGAGGGAGCGACGACCAGTGTCTTAGGCGTCCTTGAGCTGATTACGGAGAAGCGGTTAAGGTTCGTTGGTATCTGACTTGGTGAAGCTACGTTATCGGTCGGATCTAGCTAGGGCGAGGTAGGTATTGATATGAGTGGACCGTAGAAGGTTCCTTCCTTGCCGGGTCAGTATTTTAGTTAGGTAGGCCCTGGTAGGTAAGGCTTTGTCAATATCAACTGAGTGCTCTATATTCGATAGTCGGGTAGGAGACGGAGTTTCTCGATGGATCTCCTAGAAACATAATAAACGGATGCATAATGAACCTATGTGTTACAATAACTATTTAACTTATTTCACTATCTGCTATACCATGCTGCATGCTTGATAGTCTTTTGGGTTTGATTTTCTGGTATCGTCTCCTACTGAGTTTCATTACTCATCGGGGCAATTTTTCTACCCCTGGCATTCATGCCAGATGGAGTTGTGCAAATGGAGATTCCATTGCATGAGGAAGAGTCAGCGATCGTAGAAGAGGGGCTCACCACTTGGCTGCCTTACCTTTAATTTATCAATTCTGTCCTTTAATTTTAAATAAATGTAACCCCAAAAGGGTATTTCTATCTTCCCATTTTAGACTATGTACTTATTTTCCTTCCGCTGCAATAAATATGTTTATCTTTTTAATTATTTTTTTGATAAATAAAATGATATTAAGAAGGATTTAAATAACGTTGCCGAAAGTCGGGGCATTACAATTTAGTATCAGAGCTTAGGTTTGACCACCCCTGCGACCTTAGGTAGATGGGTAGCTCACATTTCTGAGTGTTCTTTCCTACACTAGTTAGTCTTCTATTTTTTTTAGGTAGTATTGTTGTATTGTTTTATAATTTTGAGTTATTATGTGATACTAAGGATAGGAAGAGAACAACTCTGTGTATTTTTGTTTTTCCCTCTATCTTTTATGGGCATGTACTTCGTCGTTTGGAATTCCATTTTAAATTTGCGTTTATATTCTACCCATGAAATCATGTCTTTTATATTCAACTTCGAACTCGAAATGTACAGAATGGCTTCCCAGTATGAGACTAATGGCTTGAATGGTAATGGGAACGATGATAGAGCTGTCAATGAGGTTCATGACAACACACAAAATGTTGGAACTGATAACACTACACCACCAGTTGCTGACCCACCCACTAGAGTCTTGCCTAACATCAGGTCCGGTGCTAAATAGTTGGCTCAACTGTTTCATGCTTTTGTGGCTGCCCAAATGGCAACACCGCCATTACCAGCTGGATTACCCCCACCCCCACCTCAGATGCCGCCACCACATATACCCTAACCCGATGTGTTAAAACAACAACATTGTGCACCTAACCCACCACCACCTATGGCATTCTATCCCCAAAAGCCATATTATCCTTATCAGATGACATACCCGCCCCAAATGCCAAACACTTTACCAAAAGCTCCTATGACCCGGGGCATGCTGTTATCCGAGTTTAACAGGCAGTAACCGCTGGTGTTCAGTGGAGAACCCAATCCCGCAGCAGCTGAAATGTGGCTCAAGTCAATGGAGAAGTTGTATGAGACCATGGAAATTAATGGAAACGGTGACAAGGTGGCAATGGCCGCTCACCAGATGAGTGGAAAAGCAGATTTTTGGTGGGATGTTGTGAAAACAACTAATAATGTGAGGACCATGGCATGGGCTGAGTTTAGAAGATTGTTTTTGGGCAAATAATTTCCAACTCTAGTTAAACAGGCCAAGTTACAAGAGTTCATGAATCTTAAGCAAGGTAGCATGAATGTAACTCAGTATGCCGCTCGTTTTGATGAGTTATCGCAGCATGCAGCAACACTTGTGCCCACGGATGAAGACAGAGCCAGGAAATTTGAATGGGGACTAAACATCGCAATCAGAGGCAAGGTAATGTCTCAGGATGGTGCAACCTATGCCAAGGTGGTAAGCAGTGCCTTGACATTGGAGAAAGAATCATTGGATTCCTGACAAGTCTGGGATCAGAAGAGGAAGACAAGGCAGGGGTCGGGAGGACCTGTCCGAATGGGAGGAAGTAGTAACCGAGGTTTTGTGCAGAACAAGCCCTATAGTCAGCAACAACAGAGGACTGGGCAGACCAGTCAGTACAGAAACTAGTTGTCAATAAGCGGAAACAATCAGGTGCATTTGCAAGGAACTGCAAGGAACATGGCCGACCTCACTTGTTACAACTGCAACGAGAAAGGCCATATGAGGAGGAATTTCCCTCATCCTCTGAAGCCACAGGGCCAGCATGGTGGATCTAGTAACATCTCATCAAAACAGGTTGGGCAACTGGCAGCCTCGGCCGAATCAAAATGCTGGAGGAAACAGGGAGGCATCCAGGCCTTAGGCGGAAGGGTCTTCACTCTTCAAGGCCAAGAGGAAGAGTATGACCCAGTTGTCATACAGGTTACACTTGTGTTATTCAGTACATGTGCGCAAGCATTATTTTATTCTAGTGCTTCACACTCTTTTGTATCTTCTGCATGTGTACAAACGTTGGGACTAGAGACCGAGAGTTTGAACATAGCTATGCATGTCACCTCACCCTTAGGAGGACAAGTAATTATGTGCAGGATATGTCGGACTTGCGATGTAGAGATAGCGGGTCTTCGATTAACTTGTGAGTTGCGAGTCATTGGGATGGGAGATTTTGATGTCATACTAGGCATGGACTAGTTATCAGCCCATAGAGCTGTGATTGACTGTCATCGTAAGACTGTAACTGCCTATTCGACTGACGGGACCTTTTTCAAATTTAAGGAGGATAGGTAGGACCCAACTTCGAAATCACAATCCAAGTGGCACGATCAGCTAACTGGATGGTTAGCAAGTCTGAAGCTAGAAGAGTCAGATCGGAAGGATTTGGGTTTGCCGAAGATAGTATGTGAATGTGCAGATGTGTTCCTTGAGGAGATACCAAGATTGCCACCAAACCGAGAATTGGACTTTACGATTGAGTTACAGCCGGGAACGGGCCCGATATCCATGGCACCGTACTGAATGGCACCAGCTGAGTTACGGGAGCTGAAAACTCAACTTCAAGATTTACTTGAGAAAAGGTATATTCGGCCGAGTGTGTCACCATGGGGTGCACCAGCTTTATTTGTAAAGAAGAAGGAGGGTACATTGAGAATGTGTATCGATTATCGACGACTTAATCAGGTCATGATAAAGAATAAGTACCCTCTACCCCAGGATAGATGATTTGTTCGATCAATTAATAGGAGCGACACGTTTCTCAAAAATTGATCTACAGTCTGGGTATCATCAGTTGCGGATTAAGGAGGAAGACATACCGAAGACCGCGTTTCAAACACGCTATGGCCACTATAAGTTTGTAGTTATGCCATTCGCACTGACAAATGCACTAGCGGTATTCATGTGCTTAATGAATCAAGTCTTCGCACTGTACTTGGATCGATTTATAGTTGTCTTCATTGACGACATATTGATTTATTCACCAACGGAGCAGGAGCATCAGAAGCATTTGAGGATTGCACTCCAAGTTCTGAGGGAGAATCAGCTATATGGGAAGGCTAGCAAGTCTGAGTTTTGGCTAAAGGAAGTTAAATTTTTGGGCCATGTTGTGTCAAGAGAAGGCATATCAGTTGACGACAGTAAGGTTCAAGTAGTGATGGATTGAAAGCAATCGACTTCAGTTTTTGAAGTTAGAAGTTTCTTGGGAATGGCGGGCTACTATAGACGGTTCATTCAAGACTTCTCGGCAATCGCAAAATCGATGACACGTCTTGCTCAAAAGGGTGTCAAGTTCGAGTGGAGCGAATCATGTGAGAAGGTATTTCAGGAACTCAAGAGAAGGTTGACCAATGCACCTATATTGGTTATACTAGAACGGGATGTAGGCTATACAATTTATTGCGATGCATCCAAAGAAGGATTGGGGTGTGTACTTATACAGAATGGAAAAGTGATAGCCTATGGATCGAGACAGTTGAAAATTCATGAGAAGAATTACCCTACACACGACTTAGAGTTAGCTGTAGTAGTATTTGCGCTAAAGTTATGGCGTCACTACTTATATGGGGAGGACTTTGAGGTGTTTACTGACCATAAGAGTCTCAAGTACCTATTCACACAAAAGGACTTGAATATGAGACAAAGAAGATGGTTGGAATATCTCAAAGACTTTAAATTTACTTTGTCATATCATCCGGGCAAGGCCAATGTGGTGGCCGATGCACTAAGTCAGAAGTCAAGGGCAATAGTGGCGAGTTTGGCAGTTCAAGAGTGGAAGACGATGGAGTCCATGAATGAGTTTGTCCTACAACCAACAGAAGGATTGGAAGGGGCTAGCTTGAATGCGTTGGTGGCAATGCCAGAATTACATCGGGAGATATTACTGGTACAAGGATTTGACCAAGAAGTGGCATTTGTAAAACACAGGATAACGACCAATGAGGTAACCACAGGTTGGACCATTGGGGCCGATGGAGGATTGAGATACCGAGAGAGACTTTTCGTGCCAAATGTTGGGACATTAAGGGAGTCAGTATTGAAAGCATTTCACCAATCAAGCTTTGATGTTCATACAGGAGGTAACAAGATGTACAAAGATCTCCAGAGACAGTATTGGTGGAGTGGCATGAAGAAGGATGATGCCAAATTTGTGTCAACATGTTTGACATGTCGGCAAGTAAAGGCAGAACATCAAAAGCCAGGAGGAACGCTTCAACCGCTACCTATTCCGGGATGAAAGTGGGAACATATCACGATGGACTTCGTGACAGGCTTACTGCGGTCTACATAGGGTCGTAACGCTATATGGGTCATTGTGAACAGATTGACCAAGTCAGCACATTTCTTGCCGGTCAAGATTTGCGATACAATAGAATCCTATAGCCGACTCTATATTCGAGAGATCATTCGATTGCATGGTGTGCCAGTTACAATTGTCTCAGATAGAGATCCTCGTTTTACGTCGATATTCTGGCAAAGTTTGCAGAAAGCTCTAGGTACAAATGTGTACTTGAGTATGGCTTTTCATCCTCAGACTGATGGACGATCCGAGCGCACAATTTAGACATTAAAGGACATGGTAAGAGCTTGTATGCTGGACTTCCAAGGACATTAGGAGCGACATTTGCCTTTGGTAGAATTCGCTTACAATAATAGCTACCAAGCTAGCATTGGGATGGTGCCATATGAAGATTGGATGGATGACCATGTTGATCGCCAATATGTTGGACTGAGATCAGTGAGACTAATTTTCTAGGGCCAGAGTTGGTATAGGAGACTACCGAGAAGATCAAGGTTATCAAGCAACGATTGTTGACGGCTCAAAGTAGGCAGAAGAGCTATGCTGACAAGAGAACTAGGTCGTTGGCATTCAATGTGGCCGATCATGTGTTTCTGAAAATCAAGCCAAGAAGGGGCATTACTCGGTTTGGTAAGAAAGGAAAACTGATGCCAAGATACATTGGGCCATTTGAGATTCTAGAAAGAATCGGAGAGGTTGCCTACCGATTGGCACTGCCACCACAAATTGACCGGGTTCATAATGTTTTTCACGTGTCGATACTGAAGAAATACATGGCATTGCCAACTCACATACTGAGGTGGGAAGATGTCACGTTAGATGAGGACACAACGTATGAAGAGAAGCCGGTACAAATTCTTGAACACGGCAAAAAGAACCTAAGAGGCAAGACCATCAAACTGGTCAAAGTTCTGTGTCGTCATCAGAATTTGGAAGAGTCAATCTGGGAAGGGGAAGATGTGATGAGAACCAATCACCACGAGCTTTTAGTTTCTAGTCGTACTGTGTAATTTCAAGGACAAAATTGTTTAAAGAGAATAGGTTGTAATAACTCGGCATTTTAGTGACTAAATTTTATTTATTTCATTCTAAAAGTTAAATATTTATTTAAGTTATTTTACTTGTTACGATTATACATTGTACGGTTGAGATCATTCTCGCGATCGATGAATGAGAGTGCATGGAATGAGAGTGCATGTTGGTTGGGGCGAAACCCATCGAATATTTTTTTTTCCGTATTTATTTCGCTTTATTTTCCTTGAGCCGTTAGGCATCTTTTTCCATCAGTTGTATGGATTTTGAAACGGCAACAATATAGGATTTGATGAAGGGATTTTATGGCTTTAATTACCAATTAAGTTATTGTCCGGTAAATATAGGATTACATTATATGATTTGATGAAGGAATTTTATGGGTTTAATTACCAAGTTAATTATTGTCCGGACGATATGGGATTAGAAGTATAGAGGCATATGTATATACATCATTAGTATTTTGCGAAGGGACAGTACATCCTTGATTTTGCAAAGGGAAGTTCTACCAACAGTTTGAGTTTTTGTGAAATCCACTTTTCTTCTTCAATATTTTGTTCCCTTCAACAACCGAGGTACGGTTCGTTACCTACCAACCCTTAGACTATTTTTATTTTTTGTATGAATGACTACCTTCAATCCTCTCGTTTTCATGCTTTACGAACGAATTGCGTACGAATTTGGTAAGTCCAATAGAATCTGTTACTTTTAACCTTACTAAAAATTATAGAGAGTTCCTATGCAGTTCCTTCTTCTTGTAAAAATTTTCTCCTTTCACTGCAAACCACTGTTATTGTGAGAAATGTAATCCTTGTCATGTATCACACAAGAACTCGGCACAATCGGTTTTGACGCTGGGCAAATTGAAAGTAGGTTGGTTTTTATTTTGGGAACAGATATTCCATGGATGGTGATCTTATTTTATTTTATTATTTTCTTTATATAATTGTTAATTGGAAGGTGGGTTACCTTATACACAGATAACAATCCTCATGTTGGAGAATAGTTAGTGCCATCATCAGAAATTATATTTTATAAGTTACTGTCTAAATAATTAAATTAGCAAAATTAGTCATATCTCATGTAGGGGATTAGTTAGTGTTATAACCAGAGACTGTATTTTATAAGTTAATGTCTAAATAATTAGATTAGCAAAATTGGTCATATTCCACCAACATCTAGAATGCTT
>JABCMJ010046838.1:0-13228 GCA_014822125.1 Arbutus unedo | reverse complement strand
CGGGTGCCTGATACAACACCATTGTTTCAATGGGATTGTACATGGTTATATCTTTTGCGAAACTTCATAGGATGTCGATAGGATAGAGGAAAAATTAAGGAATCAATTCTGCTGAGGTATTATTCCTCATTCGAATGCTTTACAAGATCATTTGGTGAGAAACTATAAAATTTGGGATCCCATCTGGTTGAAGCGTGATGAGCTCTTCTTTCCCTTCCAAAATGTTTCATTCTATCATGTCTGCATTGTCAAGCTGGGAAGCCCCTGAAGGAAATATGTAGGGCCCAGTCAAGTGGCCCCCCAATTGGGAGATGTCAGCTGTCACTCCGGCGGCAGGCATCGCGCCTGAGTTCCCTGTTGCCGCCGATAGGATGAGACTGTATTCAACACTGTGCTTCACCATGTTGTGCATTGCTAAAGCAGTGTGTTTCTGCCCATTCCCACTGAAGACTTATTGCCTGCTTGGTTCGCAGCCTCTAGTTGGTTTTTGCCAAGTCAGTGTGTGTGTGTGTGTGTCTTTGTGTGTGCGTGTTTGTGTGTGTCATTGAGTGATCTGAATCATTAATTTTGTTCATCTCGTCGAGTGTCAAGTTTCTTTGCGACGTTAAAAATTGAGCATGGTAGTTTATTGAGATTCACAAAGCCGAAACATATTTTCTTTCTTTTAAGTTTGTTCTTTACTAATAGCCATTAACTTTTTTGAACCAAAATCCTGTTTCGTTTATCCTGAAACCAATGTTCAACCAATCTCATTTTTTTGCAAAGCCGATAAAGTCTACAAATCGAACAAAATGAACAGTTTGAATTACACTAATAGGCCCGGTGGTATGAACCCATCAAGAAAGTGTGTCCAAATCACAGCAGGCCCTAGTTCCACCAAATTCATATTTTAATAAAAACCAAGAGAGAGAAGAGGTAACAGGTGGTATAAAACTCGAACAACTCTTCGAAGTTTCGTATCTTGACCAAATATAGTTGAATTTCCTTATTGTGCCTCAATTATTGTAATTGACGTTATAGCTGGATCCGATTCCAATCAAAAGAAAAGAGCTGCCCATAGAAAGGCTCCAAAAGAAGAATAAGGGTGAGATTCTCTAGGTAAGCTTCAATGTTTTGGAGAAAACGATTCATAAGATAAAAGAAAAAAATTTCACCAGGACAAGAAACTTGAGAGTTGGCTAGGGATGTGGGCCTTTATGCTCAATAAGTTAAGGAAGACTTCATCTATTTTGTATGGCACAAACTTGGTTCACATATTAAAATCCCGTAAGCTATAGGCTACCTGTTACGAAAAATATTTACCAGTGCTATGCTATTACTACAGTGAAAATGAGGAAAATGGTTGGGAATTTTATTATCTGCATATAACTGCCATTACACAATACATGCCTCAAAATCTGCACAATTGTCACTCTACACTCAGGGTGGTTGCACTGCTACAATTTATGACAAGAATGACTCGAAAGACGGGTCCCTGTCTCAGTAATAGTGATCAAATCATTCGGAATAGAGTACTTTAGTTGCTAAATGGAATTACTATACACTATACACAATGAATTAAAAGAATAAGCTCTCAGAGAATATGAAGGACGAGAAAAAGCGCAGCAGCCACACATGCACCATTAAGATTGGGAAACCAATGCACCGGCATCTCATCAACCATCACCTCTAGCCGAGTTTAAACGGTGGGATGCACGTTCTAAACTGAGTTGATGCCGACGTAAACCATGCCATGACTCATCTGAGCCCCCATTCCATGATCCGAGCTTCGCTATCTGCTTATGCAATGCTTCCAAGTTGACAAGAGGCACAGTCGTTGGTCGCCCATGCGCACACTGCAGAACAAACTCTCGGGTATTATTCAACTGCAAAGCCTGCCTCTCTCTCTCTCTCTCTCTCTCTCTCTCTCTCTCTATATATATATATATATATAAGTGACAGGGACAATTGAATAGAGATATCCTACACTCACTTGGAAACACAATGAGGTCTGCTTCAGCTCTTCAACAATAAGGGAACACTCTGAAGGTAGCAAGGGGTCCCCAAACATGATTGCACCTAAAGAACAGAAACAATAAGCAAAGTTAGGAACACATAACCCCCCAATAGAAGCTTCGATTCCTGCAGAGAGGGGGAAAGAACGAAATACGTCTCGTGACTACTATTTGTTTGCAATATCTACACTCTTCAGCCAAACAACGAAGCTAAGGAAACCGTGATTGTACCTCTGCATGCTTTAAAATTAAGGACCCGATGGACAGATGGTGGTATTGTGGATGATCCATCTGTTTCAGCAAGCTATTCATTGCAAACACAAACTGGGGTCAGATCTACAATGATAATCATAAAGAAACAAAGGGGGAAAAAAAGCACAGATCACGGAAAAGAAACTGTAAGAACTTTATCCCAATTACCTGCTGAAGAAATTCTAAGAGATCTCCATCAGTCAAACTGACTCCCAGTATACATGGAACCTACATGCCACCACAATTGTTACATGCAATAATGAGATGAGTGAGGTCATTTTCATAGCGGGGCGCTTCGAGTTAGTGAACGTTGTAGTAGTACTGAAGCCGTGCTCGCATTATAATATAAGCACAACAATGAAGGTCCACAACGTAAGCCTAAGCTAGAGTTTATTTCATTGCTTCCAAAATCAAGTATAACGTAAACTGATCAGTGGTATATGTCTGTACAAGTAAAAATAACTTCTCGGGGAATAAGAGTTCCCACCATATGCAAGGGCAACTTTTTATAGAAGAATAAGACGATAGACAATTGGAAATCAAGAGAACCAAATTGATTTAGCTCATACATGAATGAGTGTTGAGTTTGAGTGTGAGTGTGTGTGTGTGTGAGAAAGAGAGAGAGAGTGGGTTTACCGCCAGAAGTGTGACCACAGTTGGCTGCTTGTGTAGAAGATTCAAATTCCTGTGAAAACATGGAAAAAAGGGGGTGGTCCTGGAAACATTAGTTGCCAATACCATGGATGATGCTATTAAACAGTTCTCGGTGGAACAAAAATCTGAGAGCAATTGGTCATTACTGCCAGAATCACAGCTAGTATCATTTTGGGTTGTATTTGGATGCTAGATTTGGGGAAGGAAAAGAAAATGCAAGGGAATCATAGCTTGGATTTTGTGGAGGGAAATCCCTTACCTTCTCTCGTAAAAAATTCCTCCACAAATTCAAGATCCAAACACAGCCCTAAGGTCATTTGTGCATATAATGATTGACTAGCAGGAGTCTGCGTATTACATTTTAAAAGACTTCGAGCCCCGAGCATGAATGTTGCAGAGCCAACCCCAGCTTTGAATCTGTTCAGCATAAGTGTGCAATAGCTGATACTCAATTTCAGGCAGGACCTGCGTACATATTTGAAAACCGTAAAAATCAACAGTGAAGAGCTTAGTAATACTTTATCAAGGAAAAGCTTGAGAATACCAGATAGACGAAAAACTTAGACTGAAATTTAGAGCTGCCAACTCACAATTGACACCCGCAATATACCAAGAAATTCACATACCAACTTTTGCTCACTATCCAAATAGGTAACTGTCTTCTTTTCTCCAGATAGCACCTAATATTTTCACCAGTCTATTAAGCCAGCATACAGCTGTGGTTAAAAAGATTTCGAATAACAAATAATCGTATTAAGGCATTCACCTTTTGACGCAATTCTTCCAGGCGAATCCTTTCATCTGCTGCATGCTGAAAAATAATAAAATCAATTAGGAATTGAAAATAAAGTGGGCGAACCCCAAATTCTACCTTGGAGCGTGTGCAGATAAGGAAGTTACAAAAAAAATTTGCACGCCGTTTTGTGTATAAATTTACAAGCCATCTAGCAGCAATGCTGACATGATTTTCAGTTACAAACTTATCATTGGAGAGACTCTATTTTGATGTCTTAATCCACTTTAAGACCCCTATGCTACATGCATTTCAGAATCAGTTACATTAAAGGAAGTACACAGATAGGAGGGTATGATTCCCGTCCAACATGGATTAACGTAAGAGATTTCCCTGCACCGTTTACCGTTCTAGTATGAATCTAGATGTGAACTAATCCCCAGGGGTTGGCCTAATGGTTAGGACCTGAGACTTAGGGGTTTGCTCCCTTCTAAGTTCTCAGGTTCGAAACCTCTCAAGTTTTATCAACTCTTATAAGAGCAATCCATACAGAACTTCGCCCTGACTTTAATTGGAGTCCTCGCTAGTGAACGGTGAGATTGTTTTCCCAAAGATTAGGCAAGATGCACATAAAATAGCCCGGTCACTCTGAATTATCAAAAAAAATCTAGATGTGAACTCAAGTACAATATTGAAGTCAATTAGAAATGAAAAGCATAAGATGGATACAAACCTGGTCGATGAGGGCAAGTACTCTACTACCCACCACCGGAATGAATTTCTTATCCACCTGTTGAAGAACTTTGGCATGTTCCAGAAAATTCTTGTTGATGGATTTAGGAACCAATGAATCACCAGCTAGGTGCAAGATGCCAGAAGAGACATCAAGTACAGTATCCTCATTGCGAACACTGTGTAATTTTTCTGCATGCTGCTAATAGAAAAATAACTACGTAATCACTAACTACACAACTTGAAAACACACTCTTGGAAAAAACTAGTATCGTGAAACATTTTGATGTAAAATTTTAGGGTACTCAACCGCAGTCTTGGGATAGCTCTTCCGCCATTTTAGTCCGGAATCTGAGGGATCTTCAATGTCTGAAGGATAAAAAAGCATAGTATCAACAATATGCCATTCCTATATTAAGAGATACAATGAAAACAGAAGGACAATTTTTGAAATAATGGTGAAGAAGTATATTTTTCATATATGTACGTCTAGTCGTATACATATACATATATACATACAAGCACGAACACATTTATCCACAAATGCTTCTATATTGCCAGTGAATATGCAGCCTCCGGAAAAGGAAAGAAAGAAACTTAACTAGAGATCATGAATAAAAGGCCAAGCTACAAGCCTACATAATGCTCTCCCACAAATCAAGGAGAAGCATAACTTATTTCATGGACTTACGAAACGAATAATCTTCACCCGCATTCCTACCGTAAATATGGTCCTCTGACTTGTTGTCCTCTGTAGAATTTTGAAAGCCACTCCTGTTAGTTGCTTTCTTCTTATCTGGTCTGAAAGCAAGCACTCAGTGAAATTAGAATCGCAGATCTGAGCTCGCAACTTAGGGTTAACAAGGAAATATAGAAATCATGATACCGAGTATTAACAAATAGATCTTCCACAGAACTTGACTCAGAATGTAGTTTACGTGAACCAGCTGATCTTTGTGAATACTTCAACTCACAAGTTTCTGCAAAACACAAAATGTATCTGAGTTGGTCTGGCACATTTGTGCTGCATATAAATCATCAAACAGATGGTACAAGAAAAAAACCTTCCGAAGCAGGGACATCATCTATGGTGCCATGGATTTTCATTTTCCCATCTGCCATAACCAAATGATTATTTAGGGCAATGAATTTTTTCTTGCCTCTGTAGAAGGGCGGAGCTGAATGGCTTCTTCTTGGCGTTTTCTTACAAGCGTACTCTTTTTCTTGATACATAATATCATCTTTTTGGTCTTCATCCTTGTCCTTGTAAATTGATGAAGAAATGTAGTGTGACGTCACGGGGAAGTTACCTTTATGTTTATCATGTGAGTCTAAACATAACCACTCTGTGTCATCACTAATCAAATCCGTATATTTACGAGAACCAGCATCATATAGTTCGTGTTGTTGGAGAAATCCACGACTGTCTCCCAAAAAACTATCATAACTTGTGAAATCAGAGTACATGTTTGTCCACCTGGACAGGGAGCAGTTTCCTCGGCTTGAGCCATTTTGTATAATATTATCAAAATGAAAATTATGGTTCTCAATCTCCCAGTCTTCCAAATGGTCATATCTAGAACCAGTATCATATTTAATGCAACTTTCAAGTGCATTCTCATCAAAGAATTGCTCTACAGAAAGCGATTTGGTCACAAACGATGAATCTGACATCACCGAAGACTGTTTAGAATCAAAAGGGCGATCAGAAGATCCAAAAGGGCTAAAGTGTTCCACCTCATCCAGACATTGATTCCTTTGGCCAAAGTCAAAACTCTGGTCAATGTCATCAAGTTCTCCAACATCAACCAGGTCACGAGGATCAAGCCGCTTTCTTTTGGTTCTCAAGCCATCCATCTGAAAGTCAAATTCTTCACAGCTCAACAATGATTCTCTATCACAGCTTCTCCAAGCTGAGCAGTGCCGCAAAAAGGGTTTTTTCAAATTGTTGCTGAAACTGTCCATCTCACCGCCAAATTTGAAACTATCGAAAGATAAAGCACTCCCTGCATATCCACTGCTCTTGTTGCCATCCACATTGAGATGTCCATCCTCCAAACTAGAATCTAAAATGAAGCCCATATGGTCTTTCGATTTTTCTGCCACAAATAATTCATTCCTCATGAAATAGTCTTTGGCTGGAAAGATATTAGTATCAGGTGCCTGCGATCCATCACATGACAGGAATGAGTCAACTTCACGAACTAATCCTAAACCAGTCTGGTGCTCTTCAAATTCTGAAGCATCACGGCGAATGAATCTTTTGCCTTTCTGATAATGCATAACGTCACTCTCTTCAGTTTGCATCTCCCACCTCCTTTTCAGAATTTCACATTTCCTTGGCAAATCTGAAAAATTTATAACAATGAAATAAATCTTTAGATACAGTTGAAGGAAAACTTTATGTATATATATATTTTTTCCATTTTCCTTTTAAATTCATAAGCATGCTATATAAAATGTTAAACATCATTCATACGATCTGTTGTCCGGCAAATGTGTCAGTCTCTCCTCCAAACAGTTTTGAGGAATGTAACAGTCCAACTGCTCATAGGTCACATAGTCTATTTACAAAATAATAAAAAGAATGCCACGTGCACGGGACTCCTGCTACTGTATGGTCTAGAGAAGGATTGGAAGTACGCACATAGGTCATACTCTATTTACAACAATATGTAAACGACGGCATTGACCAATATATGGAACCTACCTTCTTCTGGTGATGATGTCTTGTCAGTTTCTCTCCGCATCTTATCCTCTTCTGAAATATCGGTCCCGTGACTGACAATATATCCTTGAAGCATATCTGATGAAGAGAATTTAAGGAAATGATTCAACCATGATAATGATAACAATCTGCCATAACGCCATGAGTTTATACACTTACTGTAAGATAACTTTTCACTCCAAAAGCATAGCACGGTCTTTTCAATGAAATCAAGAAGTCGAAACCAATCCTGAAATCAAGAATGAATTTAGGATCAAAGGAAAGATAGTTGTTCTACTACTTGGCTATGAAGTTATAACCTAATGTCTTACCTTACTAAGATCGAACGGACTACAAATTTATTTTTTTTCCAAAAAAAACACACACACACTTTAAGTAAGAAAAACTTGATACGATTTTTTTGCAAGATGTGATGCAGGGTTTTCAGCTTCTTACTTCACATATAAATATAGTATTAACCCATTAGGAGTGTGGAGTAAGAGCTTTTAGTCTCAACCTATAACTAGCAAAAGTTCTATGCATCAGATATTTGACTAACAAATGCCAAACAACGGCATATGGAAAGAAACAACAACGATTCAAGAACTTAAGAAAGCAACAACTCGATCAAGAAACTTGAAATGTCCAGATTTATTTCAATAGCAATTAGCTTCAGCATACAGTTTCACTTACACAAGTGAAACAACCAAGAAATCACCTACAACACCTGGACCTGTAATTGGAGGCCCCCTACTGCTGGTCTCTAGGTTCAATGAAGATTCAATAATATGTAGAAAGGGTAATTCTTCAAAAATATATCTCTAATTCTTGAATTACTCAAATATAGATTTTGAAATTACTTTGCTTTCAACCACAAGCAATCACCTCACATTTACTTAACACCACCCTCTCAAAGGGAGGCTCCCATTGTCATTTCCTAGGTTAACATATCTCATTAGTAACTCATTCTTCAAGTCACAAGTAAGCGACAGTTCATGAAGAGTTTTCGACTCGAAAGAGTCCATGAAACTGAACCCATTAATGGATCAAATCCCTAAATAATCTGCTGATAACAAGAAGAAGGGCCACATATGCTTTTTCTTATAGCTAAATCATGTTCATTGTTCACTAATCCTGCCCAAGATACCATGTATTTCAATCCTGAATTCTTATAAAGATCCAAATAATCAGTGTGTAAAGACTCGAAAACATGACGCCAGTCAAAAAGTCACATTTACAATGGCCAAACCAATGTCATAAGCCAGAGAAGCTCACAATCAATTTCCGAATACTTCATATCATATTTCATGTCAAACATGCCCGATCAAATAACAAAGATCAAGGCTAAAAAAGAAGGAATGTAACCTTGAATTCAACAGATGTCTTTGATGGCTCGAACGTGATGTCGTACCAAGATCTCGGGCAAATTAAGTTCAAAATATAGGTTGCCGAAGTTTGTGACCTACTTTGCTTCGCTTTTTGGGACCCAAACTTTTCCTTCTGCTGATCCAAAGAGTTGAACCTAGTAGCCAATTGATTCAGCAGTTTATGTATTGGGCCTTTGCAAATATATCGTGAGTTGATATCTGCATGAGTGGATGTCAAGAAGAACAAAGTGAAAATTACTCAGCACTCTCATATGCTATTGATCTAGTTAACTTCAATATACACTTTGTACAACATCATTTTGCCAACTTCATGGATACAGACAAATTGAAAGACCTGCAACAAAAGAAACACCGTTAACAAGACATATACAGATAACAAGTGAAGCACATAAAAACAGTAAGTTATGTCATCAATATCGTTCGTATGTTGTCATTATACCGTAACAGAAGAACTATCACAAGGAGTAGACATGTATCCAAGAAGCTCTAGTACACCATCAGAGACGCTCAGTTCATGGAGAGAACTGGAAAGCTCAATTCCAAAACCACTCGTCAATAGTGGCAGAGGAGACGGGGAGGGTGTCGTGCAGAACAACACATCGTCGCTGCATACAAATTATGTAAGATGTAAAAGAAACACATAAATGGCCTTATAAGTGCAACAACCACAGAGAAGGAATACCTCTCATTATCGACAACTTTGAAGAGAACTTTCGGATGAACAAGAGCAATTGTAAGCATGCACTTTTTGACCGATTGCAAGACCTTCTTTGTGCTGGGTCCAATTCAAGTTATGAAATCACAACCACTTAAAGTCAGTGCAAACGATTAATGATTAGGGAGTATCACCTCAGTTAGGTAGTCAGAACAATCTACAATAGAACTTAAAAGCAAACATATTATGTGCAAAGTAACAGTAACCTGGATTGTATTTGCTTCCTCCGAACTGGTTGATTGTAAAATAAATCCCGAACAACAACTGCACAAATCGAAGACTATTTATTTAACCACATCTGAACACTTGAAGTACCAGAACAAAAAAAAAGAAATGAGCCTTGTACCTGTTGTGCCTACATCTTGCCTACCATCATCAATCCCAAGATACAAGCACTTGCATCCCTAACAAGAATAATGGGAAGCTCAGCCATCAGGATAATGAAAGGATACCGAATATTGATAACAGAGACATAAATTCTGCACCCCAACAACAGTAGGGAGTCGGACACCGAAAGAGTTGCCTTCCCCTTTGGCATCCCTTATATAACTCCGCATTTCATCTGAGGCTTCCACGGCCATCCATACGGAAGAAGAATTTCATTAGACGTACTACAGGATAATATACTAAAGTACTAGCCGTACCTTCACAACCTTGCGATATCCATTTGGCCTTCCATTAGCTTTTGTAATGACTTCTAGCAATGAAACATCAGAAATGGAGCTTAGTGCTTCTCCACGAAAGCCAAAACTTCTGGTAACGGCATCAGTTTCAGCCATCTGATCAAATTTTGATGTCGCTGATCACAGAGCAAACATACAATCATTATACCATGGTGAATAGAAGAAAATAGAACTTTTACAAGAAAATCACCAGTACCATTTCTCATAAAAGTTGTATTATTAGTCATCCCAGCGAAAAATTTATATGCAAGTACAACAATCCACTAAGCAGCTACATTGTTTTTCTTTATGTGTGGTTAAAGTAGCTGAGCACCAATACAACCTAGCAGTCATTATCACCTCCAAAGGTAAAAATAGACTATAATCCACGTGCCTATCTTGCCATCTACGTATAGACTTTCGAAGTGCATTTATTCACTGTCATAAAATAGCTTATTCAAATACAGAAGCCTATGATTCGTTCAATATGTCTCAGCTGTCCTTGACAATTGTTTAACATATTCCTGGTTGCATTATACCACTGATAGGATTCACCATTTTTCAGCAAGAGGTGAGAATTTTTATTCCCTTACAGAGGCAATCCCACATAGGAGACAGATATACATTGACAACATGCTTCCCTCCATAGTTTATAGCTGGCTGGTGAAAATAACTGCTCGAAGAACCCATGTTCCAAATTTTACATAGGCTAGAGCAAGTAAGAAGCAGGTATGCAAATAGTTGCCAATTTGCAATGGAATCACTCCCTTCCCGTTCAAGTTTCAAGTCTGCTAACTGCGAGCTCTCACTTAGTCAATTGAAATGTAAGTTCAATGTTGCTAAAACCGATAAATAGCATTTGGTCTCCTACTCGATAACCACCTTTATCTCCAGCCAGACTATCACAACAATGTTGGCGGCCACAATAATTCACATAACATGAACAAAAAAAATAAGAAAGGATAGACAGTTACCGTATCTTTCTCCCAGCAACACCAATCCATCACGAGTAATACCAACACCTGTAGGTTTACGGATGAAAAATTGCACAAAGAGAAAGCCCTATGAGATATGATACTGGAAAGAAAAGAGAACTACTGACCATTGTCCACTACTTCAATATAGCATGTCCCGACAGCAAGCGCAACGGATATCTGAAAGAGAAAAGAACTGTAAGAAAAATGCAACAAATTTTGGAGTGGATGCAAATAAATCATAGAAGTGCAATACTTTGCATAATTGCATGGTTTGAATCATTAGGGCAAGAACTTTGTGATTCGTGAATACATTATTAACCAAATAATGACAATATAAAGATTAAACCCATTGAACTGAATTTCGGGAGAAATGTTTTCGAAATTGAAGAAGTGCAAACTCCAACATCTATTCAACTGAAACAAGGCCAGTGTAAAAAGGGTAAAAAGTACGATTACAACAGGTAATCTTGGATGTTGAATGCTTGTTTTTACCAGCTTTATTTTGTCAGTAAAGACTCCACATCAAGTGGGTGTTCGGATCTATATACTGCATACATAATTGCATAGTCTTTGAACACTTTGACATCATAAATCACTATCTCCACCTCATAAAACCTATCACTATAACATGAATACCAGGATAATTGAAACATCTTCGAGACGTCGATTAAAGTTGCACCTAATCCAAGATTTACACACACTCGTATATGCACATCAGCACATGTGTATTTCTATGTACACATATGCACACCTTAAATATATGTGTGCACACATGCATGTACCACTCATGTATCATGCATCGGGATTCCGAAAATTTTACCTTGGTTGCACCAGCATCAAGACTGTTGAAAATCAACTCTTCCACAACTCTGGCCAAGTCGAACAAGATAATACCTGATCGAACTGAGCTGCGAACAGCCTCAGGCAAGTGCTTGATGTCACCCATATCGAACCCACGCTCATAAAAATGTTCAATTTTTGGAAATCATTTCAAATCTGAAATACAACAATTCGAGCTCAAGCACCTGCAACTAGAAAATCAACTGAAAATTTGAATCATTGAGATCATGAACATTTCCCACGATAGATATAATTATAAATACTATAAACCTGCACTTGTGTATTCATTTTCAGCTTACAAAAAAGGAATTGAAGTGGGTTGCCAACAATTCGCCTAGGGTTAGGGTTCTTATTATTATCCGAAATTGAACAGCGCGCTGATGCATGTGTGTACTGAACTACATAAAACATATATGTGCATTCGATTTTACCATAAAAAGGAGGAATTGAAGTGGGCTTGCTAACCTGAAGACGATTATGTATTGCCTACAGTTTCGGTTAGGGTTAGGTTGAAGAAGGCGGTTGGCGATAGTTGGGCGCCGGAGCTGTTCTAAGTTGCGCCGGAAGTGCTCTGTTACCGGTGGGTAATTTTAGACACACCGCAGGAGGCACAGAGTGGGCGACGGATAATTACGTTTACAAGTGCAATATCACATCACTTTCACACATCACTCAAAATTACGTCATTTTATGTTAAGCAAGAACTATGTCATTTTATGTTAAACAAAATTCAAATATATTTTGAACGATATAGATCAAAAAAAATATGATTTTTCTAACACAAAATAATATAATTTTGAGTGATGTGTAAAAATAATTTGCCTAGCATTAGACTAATAAAAAAAATTGAATTTAAAATTAATGGTTATATTTGACTTGTATTTGTGATTTTACTAATTTAAGTGAGTCATTATTATTAATGTTAAATTCAAAAAAACTTTCTTGATATAATTACGGGAACCATATCATTGCTCTTTTGAGAAAGTAATTTATAAAAACACAAATGTGTCCATAACCTTCTGTTCTGCATAGAACCCTGCAAAATAACATGAGTCTCGTATATATGTACGATTCTGAATATATTTGTGTCTAGATATTTACATATATATATATATATATATATATGCATGAGAGATTGTGTTTCTAGACTTATTTTTTGTTTTCGGCCCGATTTTGCTATAGTTTGCATGCGTGCGTGAACGGTGAGAAATAATTCAATCTTAATCGTTCATCTTCATAATTCGATGGCCTAAATTTATATAAAATTCTTTTAATAAATTTGAATTGCTAGAAATATTATTAAACATTCGAGATTGCTTGATTTGCTTCGAGGAGTCCACCTGAGTACTTCAAAGAACCCATTTTCATATGAGAAATAAATAATTCAATCTTGATCGTTCATCTTGATATTTAATAATTCAAATTCATAAAAGATATTTTTAATAAATTCGAATCATTAAAATGTGTTTAAACGTTCGAGATTATAAGATCGTTAAATTAAACGACCTGTACATGAGAGATTGTATTTTTATATTTGTTCTTTCTTTGCGGACCCTATTTCACTGCAGTTCATG